>PVJO010015843.1:0-43811 GCA_004026905.1 Hystrix cristata | reverse complement strand
GAATTGCATTAAATCTGTATAGTAGTTTAGGAAGTATAGCCATTTTCACGATGTTGGTTCTTCCTACCCAGGAACATGGGATGTCCTTCCATTTTTTGATATCCTTTTCAATTTCTTTTTTTAGGGTGCTGTAGTTTTCGATGTAAAGGTCTTTTACTTCTTTTGTTAGATAGATTCCTAAGTATTTTATTTTTTTGTTTGCAATTGTGAAAGGTATATCTTTTGTTATTTCTTTTTTGGTGGGTATATTGTTTGTGTATAGGAATGCTATTGATTTTTGGGTGTTGACTTTGTATCCAGCCACACAACTGAATTTATTTATTAAATCCAGTAGTCTTTTGGTGGAGTTTTTTGGGTCTTCTATGTAGAGTACCATGTCATCTGCAAATAACGATAGTTTCACTTCTTCCTTTCCTATCTTTATTCCTTTTATTTCTTTCTCTTGTCTAATTGCTCTGGCTAATGTTTCTAGAACTATGTTGAATAACAGTGCTGACAGTGGACACCCTTGTCTTGTTCCAGATTTTAGTGTGAAAGCTTCTAGTTTCTGGCCATTTAGTGTAATGTTGGCCGTTGGTTTATCATATATGGCTTTTATCAGATTGAGATATATACCATCTATTCCTAATTTCTGTAAAACACCACATCAACAAAGTCAAAGACAAAAATCACATGATCATCTCAATAGATGCAGAAAAAGCATTTGACAAAATCCAACACCCGTTCATGAGGAGACCTCTTGAACAGAGGGGTCACCACACAAACCCACAGGCTACAAAGAGGGGCAGAGAGGAATGTGACTTGCTGGATTCCAAGACTGCGGGTTCTGGAGAAAGGAAAACAAAAAACAAAAAACAAAAAACAAAAACACCAAACTGCTCCCTTGGAAATACATAGGAATTTTTTTTCGCTTCTTCTGACCTGATTTTTCTCCTTTATTACCTATTTTCTCCCCCGCCTTTCTTTAATTACTTTGATTAGGTCCCCCTCCTTTCTTTTCCTGCTACCTCTCTTTCAGTTTGTTCCTGTATCTTTTTATTCTAGTTTGCTACCTATTTTTTTTGTTATTTATCCTTTTCCTTTCTGTTTTTTTCTGTTACTTTTTCTGACACTACTTTCATTTTACTCCTTAATAGAATCTTTATTTTAATTTTATCACCTTCTTCCCATCTTCCATTACTTAATTCTTCAAATTCTATTTTTTTATGGTCTCATTTCTCCACTACCTCTATTCTACTACTATAACCATTAATTTCTATTAATCTGTAGGTAGTTAACTATCTCTTACTATGGTTTAACACTGTTATATTGTTAATGAAGGTAAAGTTGTTCTATTGAGTAGATATTTGCTATATATCAATATCTGGTTTGTCTTAGAGTTTGTACTATAACTACAGGTCTCTTTTCTATGGTTAAGGGAGGTACATTGTTAGTTCTTAGGGTTTGTTAAAATCTGGTTTATATTTGATGCTATTTTTGTTACTACTCTACTACTGATTTTACTACTTTAGCTAAGGTGACATAGTTGTTGCTATCAAATGATTTTTCTGTATGTCAGTATCTGGATTTCCTGGGATCATAAACAATACTGCATCCTATTCATGAAGAACTAGGGCTACTGGGCCAAATCGGTTGCATCCTTTCTTCCTAAATAAATGGAGGTGGTTGGATTTTGGGACAGAGACAAAGGCCAATAGCTAGTTACATCCAGAGGGCACCTCTGAAAAGTAGACATTATTAAAAAGGTCTCCATACTAGTAACAAAACTACCCACTGTAATCAATCAGCAAGTCTCAGTATGGAAAACAAATAAAAAATAGAAAAGTAATAAAACAAGGCAACAAAAGTCCTCCAAAAGCTCCCAACTCCCACAAAAGCTGATCCAGGAGACATCAAGGGAGAAGAAACCAAAAGCCACATTGCCGAAATATTGGAAAATGATAACAGGGGAGGTAACAAAACAGATCAATAAGGCATTTAGTGAATTTGAAGCAGATATAATTAAAAGGATAATGATCCTAATAAAAGAAATGATCGGCAAGTCTAGAAAGGACACTTGTGAGAAACTAGAGGAGGTAAAGAAAGAGATGGAAACCATGAATGCCCAGCATAGAAAAGAACTGGAGTCCATAAAAGTTCCAAATGGAAATCCAGGAGATGAAAAAGATTTCTGAAAGTGTGGGCAGCAGAAACAACCAGTGTGAGAACAGAGTGTTGGACCTAAAAGACAGGACCGTGGTCGGTGATCAGCTAATGAGAGACGTCTAAAACAAGAGAACATGAAAAATGGATCCAGCAGCTGCTAAATGATACAAAGAAGACTAATCTAAGATTAGTCGGAATTAATGAAAAATCAGAAGACAGCATGGACATAAAAAACCTGTTTACAGAAAACTTTCTAAACATAAAACAGAAGAATTTAACATACAAAAAGAAATAAAATGAATAAAGATAGGAAAGGAAGAAATTAAATTATCGTTATTTGTGGATGACATGATATTCTACATAGTAGACCCCCAAAACTCCACCAAAACATTTCTAGATTTAATAACCAAGTTCAGTTGCATAGCTGGACATAAAGTCAATACTCAAAAATCAATAGCATTCCTGTATACAAATAACAAACTCACTGAAAGAGAAATTAGGGAAGCCACGCTGTTCACAGGAGCATTGAAAAAAAATGAAATATTTAGGAATAAATATAACAAAGCAAGTAAAAGATCTTTACATTGAAAACTAGAGTACTCTGGAAAAGGAGATTGAAAAGAGTATCATAAAATGGAAAGATATCCTGTGTTCTTGGGTAGGAAGAACCAACATAGTGAAAATTGCCATATTTCCTAAACTACTACACAGATTTAATGCAATTCCAATGAAAATACCAATAGCATACTTCAAAGAATTAGAGAAAGCAATCAAAAAATTCTCTTCTGGAATCAGAAGAGGCCAAGAATAGCAAAAACAATTCTGGGCAACAGAGGCGAGGTAGGGGACATCACAATCCCTGACTTGAAATTACACTATAAAGCTACTGTGATAAAAACAGTATGTTTTTGGTAAGGAAACAGACCCAAGGTTCAATGGAACAGGTTGGAAGATGCAGAAACAACCCCAAACACACTCAAATACCTCATCTTTGACAAGGAGTCAAACACCCTCACTGGAAGAGAGACAGCCTCTTCAATAAATGGGTCTGCAAAAAATGGCTTTCCACACACCAAAGACTAAAACTAGACCCATGTCTCTCACTGTGTACTAAACTAAAATCAAAGTGGATCAGAGAGCTAAACTTTAAAACAGAAACACTAAATTGGCTGGAAGCTAGAATAGGAAGAACTCTTGAAGACATAGGTATAGACAAAGACTTATGACCAAAACTCAGACTGTATGGGAAATAATACAAAGAATCAATAACTGAGATCACATCCTATTAAAAAGCTTTTGCACAGCAAAAGAAATAACCAACAGAGTGGGGAGACAACCCTCAGAGTGGGAAAA
Source organism: Hystrix cristata (assembly GCA_004026905.1). Taxonomy (NCBI): domain Eukaryota; kingdom Metazoa; phylum Chordata; class Mammalia; order Rodentia; family Hystricidae; genus Hystrix; species Hystrix cristata. Next base: position 40,313 of record PVJO010015843.1, on the reverse strand, counting down.
GTTTTTTGCCGGCTGGTCCTGAGACAAAGTTCTAACATCTAGAATATCTAAAGAACTCAAAAAAATCAGACCCCCCCAAATTTAAAGACCCAATACAAAAATGGGCATCTGAAATGAATAGACACTTCTCAGATGAAGAAGTACAAATGGGAAATAAATATATGAAAAAGTGCTCGACATCACTGGTCATTCGAGAGATGCAAGTTAAAACAGTGCTAAGATTCCATCTCACTCCAGAAAGAACAGCTATTATCAAGAAATCAACCAATAACAAATGTTGGCAGCGCTGCGGGGAAAAAGAAACCCTCCTCCACTGTTGGTGGGAGTGTAGACTTGTCCAACAATTGTGGAAATCAGTGTAGAGATTCCTCAAAAAAATACAACTAGAAGTTTCATTTGACCCAGCTATTCCTCTTCTTGGTATCCTCCCAGAAGAATTAAAAGCATCATACCAAAGCAATATATGCACAACCGTGTTTTTAGATACGGTAGTAGTTAAATTTTGGAAACAACCCAAATGCCCAGCAACTGATAAATGAACAAAGAAGATGTGAACTTTTTATACAATGGAGTGCTAGTCTGCCATAAAATAGGATAACTTGAAACTTTTATAGGTAAATGAATGCACCTTGAGAACATACTCTTATGAGAAATAAATCAGACACACATGAATACGAATCACATTTTTTTCTCTAGTATGAGAAACTGTAAGTGTAAATAAGGACAAAAATGTATAATAGATATTGTGAAAAAGAAAAAAATATTCAAATGAGAAGGAGAACCGGGGGGAGAGGGAAAGGAAAGAAGAGAAAAGAAAAAGAAAAGAAAAAGAAAAAAATGGAAAAATGTAAGTAAAGCAGTTGTAAATAAGGAGGGGAAGAGGAATTGAAGGGAGGGGTGAGGAGGGTGAAAAACCCCAAGATATGTCATGTACAGGTATAAATTAACTATGATGAATGTGATCACTAGGTATATCTAAAATGTACCAATAAATCTTGGTTCGATAAAAAATGTAGACATATAAAACCCCAGATAGCCATGATCAAAAAAGAATCACTTCAAGACATATCACAGGATAACTTGATATATCCTATGATATCATAGTCAAGTTACCAAAATCCATCACAAAAACAGAACCTTAAGAGCTGTTAGAGAAAAGAAACAAATCACTTTTAAAGGAAAATCCAACAAAATTGCAGCAGACTTCTCAACACAAACCTTAAAGTCAAGGAGAACTTGGAGGGAAGTGTTTCACAATCTAAAATAAAACATCTTCTAACCCAGATTGATATATCCTGCAAAATTATCTTTCAAAATTGATGGAGAAATAAGATATTTCCATGATAAAGACCACCTAACAAAATTCGGGGCCACCAAATTAGCACTCCAAAATAATTCTCATGGATATCCTAGAAAGAGACAATGAAGCTGAGAATGTCAAACAACCCAATAGAATGAACTCACCAGGCAGGGTGAGAAATTAAGTAGAAAGGAAGACAGGGATTCAGCAGAGGGAAAATAAAACATCGGCAAGGCTCAGTCAACATTTCAATTATAACCATCCATGTGAATGACCTCAATTTGCCAATCAAAAGACACAGATTAACAGAATAGGGGTTAGGGATTTAGCTCAGCTAGGCAAGCACAAGGTCTTGAGTTCAAGCCTCATCAACCCCCCCAAAACAAAATAAAACAAAACAGAATAGATCAAGAAACAAGATCCAACAATATGCTGTATACAAGACACACATTTAACCCCAACAGAAATTCACAGACTGGAAGTCAAAGGATAGAAAACAATACTCCATGCAACAGAAACCCAGAAAAAGCAGGAGTAGCTATTCTAACTTCAGACAAAGTGGATTTTAAAACTAGATTAATGAGAGGAGAAAAAGGTCACTACATTTTAACAATTCAACAGGAAGAGATAACAATTATAAACATGTAATACCAGATACAGGAACACTGAACTTCATAAAGCAAATATTAATGGGCTTGAAAGATCAGATAAGCACCAATACAATTATAATGGCGGTGCCTCAATATCCCACTATCACAAATGGACAGATCAACTAGATCCAAAAAAATCAACAAAGAAATACCTGAGTTGAACAAAATCTTCCAAAAAATAAACTTAATAGATTATCTGCAGAGTGTTCCATCCAAAAACAACAGAATAAACATTCTTCTCAGCAGCACATGGGACTTTCTCCAAAACAGACCACGCACTAGACCATAAAGCATGCTTAGGTAAATGTAAAATAATTGAAATTATCCCATGCATATTATCAGATCATAGTGCAGTGAAACTAGAAATCAATGGCAAAAGACACCACAGAAACTATGTAAACACATGGAAATTAAATAATACTCTCTTGAATAATCAGTGAGTCACAGATGAAATCAAAGAAATTAGACAGTTCCTGTAATCAAACCACAATATCAGTACATCATACCAGAACCTATAGAACACAATAAAAACAGTCTTAAGAGGGAAATGTATAACTCTGAATAGAACAATGGAGTACATCCAAATGTATAACCTAAGGATGTACCTCAAGATCCTAGAAAAACAAGAACAATCCAAACCCAAAGCTAGTATGAGGAAAGAAATGATAACGATCAGAGCAGAAATTAATGAAATTGAGACTAAAAAAAATCAAAGAGTTGATTCTCTGAAAGATTAAACAAAGCAGAGAAACACTTAGCTAATCTTACCAAAATAAGGAAAGAAAATACTTGCATTCGGGCAATTAGAAATGAAAAAGGTGAAATCACAAAGGATTCTGCTAAAACCCAGAAGATCATCGGTAACCACTTTGAGAACTAGTACCCTAATAAAATGAAAAATTCAGAAGAAAGGGAAAAATTCCTAGATACATATGAACTATCAAAGCTGAACCAAGAAGATATAAACCTTGAGTAGTCCCATATCAGTAAGTGAAATGGAAGCATAAAAAACCACTAACTAAGAAAAGCCCAGGTCTCAACAGATTTACTGCTCAATTCTATCTACAATAACTTTGGAGAAGATCTAATACCCTGTACTCCTCAACAATTTTAATGAAACTGAAAGAGAAGCAGTACATACAAAGTCATTCCTGGAAGCAAGCATTACCCTGATTCAAAAATCAGAAAAGAACCCAACAAAATACAGAGCTACAGACCAATCTCTTTAATGAATATAGATTCAAAACTCCTCAATAAGATACTGGCACACAGAATGCAGGAAATCATCAAAAAAGATCATGCACCATGGCCAAGTACCTAGGATTCATTCCAGAATCCATTCCAGGTATGCAGGAGTGGCTCAACATGCAAATCAATAAATCTAATACAACGCATAAACAGAAGGAAAGACAAAAATCACACAATCATGTCAATAGATACAGAAAAATCATTTGGCAAAATCCAACATCCATTCATGATAAAAACTCTGAAGAAAATAGGAATAGGAGGTCCTTATATCAATCTGACGAAAGCTATCTCTAATAAACCAACTGAGAACATCATACTAAATGGACAGAAGCTGAAAACTTTTCCGCCAAAATCACAAACAAAACAAGGATGTCAACTATCCCTACTCTTGTTTAATATAGTTCTTGAAACATTAGCCAGAGCAAGTAGACAAGAGAAAGAAATAATGGGAATATGGATAGGAAAGGAAGAATTAAATTTTCATCATTTGCAGATGACATGACCCTCTGCATAGAAGACCCCAAAAATTACACCAAAAGACTCTTAGAATTAATAATCAAATTTAATAGTGTAGAATGATCCAAAGTCAACACTCAAAAATCAACAGCATTCCTTTACACCAATACTGAGCTCACTGAGAGAGAAATCAAGGAAACAGCACCTTTCGCAATAGCATCAAGAAAAATGAAATACTTAAGGATCAACCTAAGCAAAGAAGTGAAACACCTCTACAATAGTGCTATAATACAATACAATAAAACTATAATATTGTGAAGAAGAGGATTACAGAGGATATCAGAAAATGGAAGATATCCCCTGTAACTGGATAGGTAGCATCAATATAGTCAAAATGACCAAACCTCCAAAACTGTTGTAAAGATTTAGCACAATTCTAATCAAAATACCAATAGCATTCCTCACAACTAGAGAAAGCAGCCCTAAAACTCGTGTGGAACCAGAAGAGACGTAGAATGGCAAAAGCAATTCTGGGCAACAGGGGCAACAGAGAGGGCATCAGAGTCTTGGACTTCAGGTTGTACTACAAAACTACAGTGATACAGCATGGTATTTGCAAAAAACAAAATAAAACAAATAAAAGCAAAACAAAATTTAACCTCTCCCCTCAAATATTTGTGGATCAGTGGAGCAGAATAGAGGATGCAGAAAAACTCTAGGCACACTTCGCTACATCATCTTTGACAAAGGGGCCAAAAACTTTGGCTGGAGGAGAGACAGCCTCTTTAACAGGTGGTGCTGGGAAAACTGGCTGTCCATATGCTGAAGATTGGACCTAGACTTGTATCTCTAACCATTCACTAAGCCAAAATCAAAATGGATCAAAGATCTAAATATTAAAACAGGAATACTTAATCTGCTGGAAGATCAAATAGGTAAATCCCTTGAAGACACAGGTGTAGGCAAAGACTTTCTTCACAGAATCTCGGTTGCACAAGAAATAATACCAAGAATCAGCAAATGGGATAATGTCAAATTAGAAAGCTTCTGCACAGCAAAGGAAACCATCAATAGTGGGAAAAGACAACATATCAAATGGGAAAAAATTTTACCAGCTACTCCTCAGACAACAGAGTAATATCTAGTACATAAAGAACATAAAACACAAAAAATTAGAAGACTTAAATTTAAAGACCAATGAAAATGGGCATCTGAAATGAAGAGACACTTCTCAGATGAAGTAGTATGAACAGCCAATAAATACATGAAAAAAATATTCAATGTAGCTGGCCATTTGAGAAATGCAAATTAAAACAAGCCTGAGATTCTATCTCACTCCAGAAAAAAATGACCATCATCAAGGAATCAACCAATAACAAATGCTCAAGAGGCTGTGGGGCAGGGGGAGGAATGCTTCTTCATTGTTTGTGGGAGCTTAAAGTGGTACATCCACTATAGAAATAAGTATGAAGTGTACTCAAAAATGAAAATAAAAATACCATTTGGCCCAGCTATTCCCCTTCTAGGTATCATCTTGAAAGAGATAAATTCACCATATTACACTGATACATGCATACTCATGCTTATAGCAGAACAATTTATAGCAGCTAAATCTCAGAAACATCCCATATGCCCATTAACAGATGAATGGATTATGGTATTCGTATATAATGGAGTACTATGCTACCATAAAGAAGGAAATCTCAAGGCATTGGTAGGTAAAAGGATGCATCTCAAGACCATAATGTTAAGCGAAATAAATCAGACATACAAGTTTAAATGCAGCATGATTTCTCTTGTATGATAAATTCAAAGCAAAAATAAAGAGCAAAATAAAAGATAATAGGAAATAGGGAGATCTTTTTCAAATGCAAGGAGAAACGAGGGAGGTGGGAGGGAAGGAAGGAAAAAGGGATTTTTTTTTATAAAGAAAAAGTGGAAAAAGAACTTTTGTAAATGGGAAGGGGAAGAAGAGCTGGAGGGAACAGGCAGGAACAGGAGAGAAGGAGACAGAAACAAGATGTGTAATGCATATGTTCAAACTCCCCACAGTAGATGTAATCATTATGCACTGCAAACATGCACTAATAAAAATACATACATACATAAAATACAAAGTAATCTTTTATTGGCTCTATGTGTTAAAAGAATTTTCCCATCTTTGTAGCTCGTATGTTTTGCTTTTGCACAGAAATTCTGAGTTTTAATATAGTCAAATTTATGTAATTTATAATTCAGAACTTTTGCGTCTTGATTAAAAATATATTCACTCATGTATCATCTGAGACTTTTTTTAAGGTTTTTTCAGACGCTCAGATTCTTAATCCATTTGGAATTGATTTTTGATGGTGCGAGATAGGAATCTATTTTGAATTATTTCCATGTTAAAAACCACCATTTCCAGTGAAGGCAAGATTGAAGCTGAGCTATAGCCAACGTGAAAGCTTATGTGTGCTCTTCATTTCAACGCTATTCCGGGGACACTAGCACGGTGGTGGGTGGTTCAGCAAACCAGTGCCAAGAACTAGGGGGTGAGGGGACTAAAGCAGTTTCTACCCTCAGGCTGTCATTCATTAGCAGGAGTTTAAGACTAGATTAGAGTCATCTCAAATGACTTCTCCGCTTTCTGTGTTTCATGGTAACATTTTTCCACATCTTTTTTTGACATCAATAGTTCTTTATTCCTTGTTTCTTCTCTTCCTTTCTTTTTTTCTTCCTCCTTCTCTTTCTTATTTTTTCTTGTTTCCTTGGTGGTACTGGGGATTGAACTCAGGACCTTCACACTAAGCTATGTTCCCAGACCTTCTTTTTTTTTTTTATTTTTAATTTTGAAACAGGATCACCATAAGCCACTTAGTTTCCCAAGCTGGATTTGAACTTGAGATGGTCCTGCCCCGGCCTCTCAGAGTGCTGGGATTATAGGTTTACAACACCATGCCTGGCTTTAGTCCTCATTTCCTTCACTTCCTGAAGATTAATGTAACATTGTGGAAAAGAAAGACTAGTTCTAATGCTTAGCTGTACCACATAGCAACCTTGGTGGGGGGGATGAAGGTCTTTCCGAACCTCACCAATAAGATGAGAAGAATAACGCTCACCTCACCAAGGTGTCGGCAGGAACCTGTAAGACAACACAGAGAAGGTGCCTTTACAAATGTCTCACCTTCTTTTCTGTCCTGACCCTGTCTGTCACCTGTAATTTGCCAAGTAATACAGCTTCCACCATTTGCCCTTTGTTGATGCCTTTCACTCTGCTGTCTTTTCTGTCTAGCTTAGCCTTCTGTGCCACGACCCTCTTCTTGGTCTTCCAAACTCCAGGGTAGAGCTCAGCTTTACTTCTTCCTCCTTTACTGGCCCCTCTGTAGCCAGTTGGATTTCCTAACGATCACTGTATACCCGCTGTACAAACGTTAGTCTATAATAACAATAATAACACTTTCCTATCTATTATCTCCTGGCATCTTGAAGAGGAAGACACTTGGACATTACTGCCCTCACTCCATTGATTAGGCTCAAAGACTGACTTGTCCAAGGCGTGGCACACCGAGAGGAGGTGGTAGAGCCAGCATTCTAACTCAGAACCAGGGCTTTCAGCTCCAAGGCTACAGCTCTTTGCTTAAAAATATCGATCAACATTTTTTGTTTCCAAGCATAAAAATCAACCCTGACTAATGTAAGCAAAAGGGAGCCTTTAGGGAGGAGACTGGATCCTGAGTAGCTCGCTAAATTGAAAAGAGATAACTAAAGCCCCTAGACCTGGGAAGATGAAGAACCAGGGTCACCACAAACATCCAAATAACAAGAGATCACAGGCATTACCACTGGGCATGATCATGGGAGGACACCGCTCTGATCCCTTGCCGTCCCTGTGTTCCCACTCAAAAATGCAGATCCTTAGTAGATAAGGGGCTTAACTCACTTGTTTTCTCTTAGATTGAGACAACAGGGATTTTACTGTGAGTCTTATCAGGTCCTCTGCGTGGTGGAATGGTGGAAGGGTGTCCCCCCCAAAGAACTGGCAAAAATAGCAGATGTCCAACACAACTTCCTGGGCTATTATCTATTATCTTTTATTCTTCCCTCTACATGGTTTGAGCATCCTGTCACTTCACAGGGCCTGCAAGCTCCTGCGGGGCTGCCCTCCTACCTCAGTGTCTCGTAGGACTTTCACACTGTGACTTAGCCAGTGATCTTTAAGTGACCGAGTTAGGAGAAGCATCTCTGGTCTCAGGCAACTTAAAAACAAGCCTTTTGGTTGCATTTGAGTTTGCTTTCCCAGTAAAAACAAAAACAAAAACCAAAAGTCAGCCGTCAAAACAGAGAAGAGAGAAAGCCTCCCCTCCCCCATGTGCTTTCCCAGGTGTCCAGGGCTGGTTTTCAGAGACTTGAGTCAGACAGGCCTACTCCCACTCAGTCCCTAATTGATCAGTACCACCTGTCCGGAATGTTTATTGCTTTCAGTTCTTATTCCTTGGCCGGGAGGATTCCCTAGCTCAGCACAAACTGCAGGAGGAAGAGGGAAAACAACCACCCCACACCACCAGCAGAACTGCCATGGATTCCAAGTCCAGTGCGGCTGCACACACAGCCTCAGCGCTAATAACACTTGTGAGGTACAGCAACATCCTGGGTCCCCTCCCAGCCCCTCCCCTGGGCACGTCGCATTAGCACCGGGTGCATTCTTCACTTGAGCTAAATAGCGTGCTGGGCTGTGTGCTATTTCATGCACTGTTTACCAGCCTTGGGAGTGGACTGAGCAGAGAACAGGCTGACCTCAGTAGTTCCCACAGGCATGTCACAGGGCACCAGGAAGGTCACCCGAGCCTACAGGACTGACGAGGATAAGGTTCAGGAAAAGAGGGGCAGGAAAGAAAAAAATTGGGTTTAACTAAATCTAAGCCTCACTTAAAAATGTTTTGGTAAGTTTCCAATTATTCTTTTCAACAGGGCAAATTTTTACAATCTTCCAAACGTAAAAGTTGGAAAGACTCTACAAATGAAAACAATCTGGTGACACCTAAAGCCTAAAATAAGCCCCAAATGAGCTTAATTATTTAACTACCTCAGGCTAAGTGAAGTCTGAATACTTTGCAGACTGGAATCTGAATCAACCATCTTTTCACCCACATGGAGAATTCTAGAAGGTGACATTAGGAAAAACTGGGCTTACATCTCAGATGCACCACTTCCCGATTGTGAGGTCACGGCCAGTAGCTGAGCAGACCTGACTGTGGTTGTCTGTGAAATGGGGATGATAAGGGCGGCCCTGGCTCTCTCCAGAGACTGGTTGAGAGGCTGCACATGAGTTAATGTGAATGGGAGCCATCTGAGAAGCGGCATCACATAGGATACTGTGTCTGGGGAATTGTTACCCTCTTTTCTGTTATGACCTTCACTTTTACTCTTTCCTCAAATGCCCCACGCATCATCTCTTTTTATGTACTTCTTCTTGAGACTCCTTTCCCCTGTTTTAGGCCTTAGTTGAGTCTTCCCAAAGGATTTTGTGGACCACTAGTCCTTAAGATGGCCTCCAACAAAAGGAGCTCTAAGAGTAAATCAGCATGACAAGTGCCAGACCCCCTTCAGAAGGGCATTTGTGTCCTTGTGTTCGTTAAAGTTTCATACTTGGTTTGTCCACAGGAGCAATTTTTCAAACATTTCCCATTCACACACCCAAAATACAGCTTGAGAAGTGTCTAAATGATGAGGAGGAGGAGGATGGTGCCCACTGCTTAAACCCTTACTACATGTCAGGAATAAACATGTAATGACTGAGGTAGGATACAAAAAATGAACGCTAGAGAACGAGACAAGGAAATCAAGATTTTAAAATTAAAAAAGAACTGCATCTTCAAGGCAAGCCTTTTTCCCTTCCAGGAAACTCACTAGAAACAATTCCTAAGGGTCTGTTCCTCCTGTAAACTGTGGGCTTCCTCCACCCCGAGAATAGACCTGTCCTTTTCTCCTGTGACTCTTACTTCCTCTGCCTAAGGAAGCGGCAACATGGCGGTGGCACGTCCCCACTTCAGACACACATAGACGGCTTGTGCTGTAACCCGGCAGATAGTCTGGATTGCCCATCTTGAAGACACTCTTAGACGTACCGCACTGCAGCTTAGAACATGTTCTCATTTCTCTGAGCACCTGCACTCCCTTTCTTTGAGTGCGCCCTAAAATAAATCCTTTTCATGTCTCTTACCGACGTGTTCTGAAAATCCTTTTTCTGTAGCAGTCAGGGAACCTACAAACTTGTTTCAGCCTTGGGCATCTCCGAGACTCAACCTAGTGACAATAACCAAACAATCCAACACAATGGGGAGCATGACACAGAGCTAGAAAGTAAAACTGTGACCAAAACCCAGGTCTGGCTATTTTTGTTTTGCAAATTTAAAAAAATGAGACCCAATTTGGGTACATATTTTACCTAAAGTCTCATAGCTGGTAAGTGGTGGAGTGAGGCTGTGAACCCACATCTGCATGTGGGTCTAACTTTAAAAACCCTGCTCCTATTCGCTGCACACAGGAGCCTGTGGCCTGAGATCCGACTCTACATCGGGCCTTTGGAGCAGAGAGGGGTGGTCTCCACGCTCCTCCCTGTGACTGGGGACCCATAGCAGCCTATGCAGTGGTCCTCCTCACACCCTTCCACTGCACAGCACAGGAAATCCAGACTCCAGAGATGGAGCGCTTTTGAGCAACATGGCTCCAACAGACAGCAGCCACGGAGCACCCCTGAGTCTGCTTCCAACAAACGCAGCCCCCCCTCCCAGCACCAGAACTCTGCTACCTTCTCTGTGCTCAGAGCTGCTTAGCCTGGCTGCTGCTCACTGATGGGAACCTGTTATGGTGCCTGTTGCTATAAACATGTTGCCAATTTGCATAAGTATGTGACATTGTAAAAGTTCCTGAAAGATCTTATCCACATTGCTGGCACAGGGCCCACATGAAAAGCCAGGTAAGAAAGACTCTGTGAGAGAGAAAGAGAGAGAGAGAGAGAGAGAGAGAGAGAGAGAGAGAGAGAGAGAGAGAGAGAGAGAGAGTGTGTGTGTGTGTGTTTAAGGAAAGAAAGAAATAAGGAAACTTTTTTCTTGATTTTGTTCCCTGTACAGGTGAACAGGGCAAGTAATGGATAGCATGACCGTTCCGGAGGTGGCGAGTGCAGCTTGCTTTGTTTTGTTTTGAAGTTATTGGAGTTATTTTTCTTGTACCTCCTCCTGTCACATCTGAAAAGCTGGAATGGGGCTGTGAGGATTGTGTAAATGGATTTGTGCTTTGGAACAGCAGGTTCTGAGGGCCGGAGACTCACAGAGCAGGTGGAAGTCCATAGATATGTCCGGAGGTGTCATTTTACAGATGTAGAAACTGAGGACCATGACCCAGAAAAGGCAGCCAGAGTCCAGAAGCAGAGCTGGGACTCCTGACTTCTCCACCAAAGTTCCCTGACACCTTTCAAAACAGTCCAGTCCACCAAATCGCTCACCCACATTTTCAACAGAGTAAAATGTACTTCAATGCAACAGTGAATCTTCTCCAAGCTTCAGATGGATCCAGTACTCAGTCTCCCTGAAGTCTGCTCTCATCCCTGCAGCTCCTAGTCTTGGCCAGCCTGCTGGACTACCAACCTCCAGCTTGCGGGGAGGTGTGTTCTTTCACATATAATCTTCCTGAACCTTCTGAGCAATTTTGTGAGTTGGCTGTCATTATCCCTTCTATTCAGATGTGGAAATTAAAGCAAGAGAAGTTAAATGCTGTTCCTCAGTTACACATCCGGAATGGACACTGTTGAAAACCTAAGATGGGCTGAATTGGTCCCATTCACTTCATGGTGCTGATGGAAAGATTAATCAGGCCAGCGTACAGGACGTGGTTGTCCAGGGCCTTTCACACACTGGCTACTCTAAAGATTTTTGGTTCTATCCCTGATGTCTGCCCCAAGTCCTCTGTCACCTGACTTTGATCCAATAGAAATAGATTCTGTAATATGCAGATGTATTTGCTTGTGGTGCACCCCAAGTGACCTTTTCTTCGGAAGATCTTGAAAACCCAGTTAATTCACTTCAGTAGCTGTCAAATGTTAATTTCTAGGTGTGCTCAAGCTTGCTAACACATGAGGGGTTGGCTGGTGGTTTGCAACCAAGCAGTTTGCCGCTCAAGAGGCCAAGAAGCTGTTATCTCAACATTCTAACTGATAAGAAAAATTTTCATCCTGTCTTGCCTCTCAGCCAGGTAGAAAACTACCACATCTCTGAGTGTCAGGCGACCGAGTCTGGGTGATGTCCTGTTGAGTTTTCCCTGAGTCCCACCGACCGGCGTCTCTGTACATGTCGTCAGAAGCCTCAGATTGGACAGTTAGACGGCATGATTCCTTACATACCATAGTTTTCATTTAGAGGGTAGAAAAGGAAGAAGGAACCCAAGAACCCAGAAAGCCAAAGGCTTGGGCCAGGGAGGGAGCATTCTGTGAAAAGCACTGGGGAAGTTGAGCCTGTGGTATGTCTGCTGGTGCGCTCTGGGGCACCCCACACCTCGCTCTTTGCAGGGGGGCAGATTTGTTCTGCCACGAGTGCCGGTAACCTCCAGAGACAAATGAAAATGGTGTCACTCTATCAGGAAAACCAGATAGAGTTTCTCTTCCCCTTCCACACCCACCTCGTGGTTACCTCCACTGCAGGACCCCTCAGCCTGGAATCCCAATGTCCAATGGCAGAGGAGGCCTACACCGATGGCACAAGTGACTGTGAGTTGTGCCTATGAGCCCAGAGAGATGGCATCGAGGCTCATGGAAAGAGGGAGGTGACAGGGAGGGGAGAGAAGTAATGTTTCCTGAGCACATACTATGTGCCAAGAATTTGACACCTATAATCTTAGTTAATCCATACAAAAATCCCGTGAGGTAGGAACGATTATCCTCTTTGTACCAATGAGGAAACAGGGTCAGCAAGGTTAGGTAACTTGCCTCGAGTCACATGACTTCTGGGGTGGAGCCAGAGTTTAAATACACATCTTTTGATTCCAAATCCTGTATTCTTCCTACAAACACTAGCACCCCATGAGATCAGTTCCAAAGTGCTGACTCTGTCACTTCTTCGTGCCACCTTGTGAACCCAAGCAAGCTGCTAAACTGCTCAGCATTCTAGTCTACAAAATGGGGATAATCATGGTACCTACTTCACGGGGTAATCATAAAGATTAAATGAGACGTGCATATAAAGTGCTCAAAGTAATGCCCTAACTCTTAGATGTTGTAAGAATTCTAGAAAAATCGGCCCCTGCTTTAATTTCTACTTCCCTGCTGCCTTGGGAAATTCATTGTCCTGAACTGGACTTCAGTTTTCCTGTCTGTAAAATGAGTGGGTTGAACTAGTGATACCCAACCATTGCTGCAATGAAGTTCTCTGCCTCTTTGCCTGACATGGAGTGCAAGATTATCCACCCAGTCTTCCCGGGCCTTCTGGGTGCTCAGTCCAGGCTGTATTCTGTGTCCTAGCTGGGTTCTGCACTGCATAATTTCTTCTGGCCATCAGTCCTCTCTGCTCTTCCTTGATTATCCTTGCTTCCCTCTGCCAGTTTGAACTCTGTACTTTTTCAGAGGCCTGGATGAAAACTCCTCTCTTCCCTGAAACCACCTTGCCATCCCCACCCAGAGATGTTTCCCTTCGGTTTTTAAATTCCCTCAGCTATTATGCTGTGGTCTGAGTCACAGTGCTTCCAAAAGGCTTATATTGTCTCACCGAGGTCTGTTTGATTTATTTAATTCCCCAGGGCAAGGACCTTGTTTGCTACTTTGCTGGAGCCGAGCAATAACTAATGCTACCAGTGCATCCTGGGCACGCACCTGTGAATCAAGGACCCTCTGCATCAGACATTTCATCCTCTGTCGGGGGCTGAGACTCTCTGCAGGATGCCTAGGATTGGGAGGGGGTAGTAAGAGACCAAATCTACTCTCAAGGAGTTTGCTGCCGGCAAGAGGGAGCTATATAAAAGCAACAGTATAATATGGTATGACAAATTCTGTTTCACAGGCACAGAAGCAGGCAGGCCCCTGCTTGGACAGGAGGAGGAGCCTCTGCGGGGGGAGTTCAAGGGTGAGTGGGTGGCCCAGAGGGAGCAAGGAGAGCACGTCTGAGGGTGTGCAGGATGAGGAGAAGTAGTACACACTGACTTGCTGATCAGAGACACGATGGAAAGTGAATTTGGAATTGTAGCTTTCAGTTATCCAATGGCAGTAGGTTTTTAAGCCCTGGGCCCAAATGCTAAAGACCATGTGAAAATGAGAAATTTAAGAGCTGTATGAAGAATTTTATTTATTTGGTATTAAAATGCATTTTCTTTTAAAAGTTATCATGATCATAGTGGTTGTTTATTTATTTTTCTTTTCACTTCATTTGGTTTTATTTTAACACTTTTGCTTGACAAAAGAAAGATTTGGCTTGTCATGAGGAACATTTCCAAGTCCAGATTCTTGTGGCTGCTGCAGAGAGACATGGAGATACAGCAGCCACTGCTCGTCCGGGCTTACACTCACTGACACTCAGTGTGGTTTGAAAACATAAGTGGAAAAGTCCAGAAATAAATGATTCATAAGTTTTAAGTAGTTTTTCTTACAGCATCTTGTTATAATTGTCCTATTTTATCAGTTATTGTTGTTGATCTTTTATTGTACCTAATTTAAGTGGAAAAGTCCAGAAATAAATGATTCATAAGTTTTAAGTAGCTTTTCTTACAGCATCTTGTTATAATTGTCCTAGTTTATCAGTTATTGTTGTTGATCTTTTATTGTACCTAATTTAAAATTAAACTTTATCATACGTGTGTATGACTAGGAGAAAAACGTAGTATGTGGGTTTGGAATTGTTGGAAGTTTCAGGCACCCGTGGGGGGTCTTGGAGTGTACTGAGTGGATAAGGGGGAAATCTGTATATGGAAATAAGGAGCAAACACAAGGTCAATTTTACTCTTTGGAAGACAGTGAGGACTTAGAACTCCTAAGTAAGTCCTGCTTTTGCTGGTGAAGCTGGCAGATAGGGCCCGTGCTTACACTGGGGGCTTGTAGGGTCCGAAGGGGAAAGGCATTGACTTGTTCTGATGGCTTTGGTCTGGGTCCTCTCTTGAAGAGGCCTAAGCTGTCCAGAACACCCGCTCTGTGGCTCCCCTTTCTTTGTGTTCTCTCGTCTCCTCTCTGAGCTGTTCCATTGGCTGCCCCTCCCTCTCTGGGAGGGGATGGAATGTGGCCTCCTTCCCACAGCGCCCTTTCCAGCAACTCTGACTTATCACCCATCTCCTGTCTTTCAAAGCCAGGGCTGACAACTGTGATTTCTCATCCCCAGGTGCAAAGGAAATTGCCCCTTGTAAGTGTCTGCAGTCTCAGGCCTTCGCCCCTCAGGGTTGCTCAGCGCCTGTCAGTTGAATGTGCACTAATGAGATTAAAGTTGGTGTGCTAGAACTTTCAAATATTTTTGCTCAGATCAGTCCAAAATTCCTAAGATAAGAACTTGCCTGAATTGATAGAGTAGTCATTTCAAATCTTGAATTCTCCCTTCCAGGGGATTTCAGTAATTTTCTGGGAACAAGAGAGCAGTTGACGGGGCTCAGAGACACAGGTATATAAGAAGTCGGGGGGCCGGTGGAGGCTGCGCCTCGGGTGGACGCCTTCCAAGCCCTGCACGGTAATGTTCATTATTGTTAAAGGCTTTGTATTTGAGTTGGGATTTTACTCCACAGATGCTTTGCCCAGGGCCTTACAGTGGTTTTGGTTGAAAAGCGAGCAATCAACATGAAACAAAGAGGCATCCTGAAGGTGAGGGAGGAGGCACAATCTGGAGTTTCCTGGAGAGAATGGGACTAATCGGAAATGATGACAGAGGGGATTTCAAGGGGTGATTCTGAAATGGGGTTTCCTAATAGTCAGCCCCTAGAGAGGTGCACAGAGGGATGGATGAGTCAAGCAGAGGCCTCCGAGGCTGGGAAGGGTGGAGAGAATGAGAATTCAGTGTGGCCGAAGCCATGGCAGATTTAGAAACTGAGATGTGGGGACGTAGCAGAGACTCACATTCCTGTCTTAGCTCTGAGGCTCCTTCCAGTTCTGACATCTTCTGAGATGTTAACTGAAAGAATCGCTCTTCCCATCTTTTCTCCCTCCTAAGATGTGACCTTCCAGAAGTCTGAGTCTATGGCTGTGTCCCGAACTGTGTTTTGGATTGCTGGGCTCAGCAGTGACCCAACTGCAGTGACATTGGCAACAACTTGCTGGAACACGAAGAACAACCGAGGGCATGAAGGACAGTGTGCGAGCCAAGGTTCTAGGACAAATGGCGCTACGTGAGGCACCTCTCAGGTTTGATGTATGGCAGGGTGAATTTTAGTGTCATTGTTTTCTGTTGCTATAATGGAGTACCCAGAACTGGATAATTTATAAAGAGGTTTATTTGAGATCATGGTTCTAGAGGTGGCGGCCCAAGAACATGTGCTGGCCTCTGCTCAGTTTCTGATCAGAGACTCAGGTTGCTTCAGCTCATGGTAAAAAACAGAAGTGCAAGCAGATATGTACAAACTGGCAAAACACAAGGTGTGGACTGCTTTATAGCAATTTGCTCTTGGGGTGACTAATCCAATCCCCGGAGAGTGAGAACTTGCATGAGGAGCCACCTCTTAATAGCCCCACCTCCCAACACTGGCACAGTGGCATTCGAATTTCAACATGACCATTGGAGAGGAACAAACTACAGCAGAAAACTAAGTTGACTTTAGGAGATTTTAAAGACACACCCCAGCTTCTCGTCCCCTCCAGATCTTTGGTTCAGTCTTCTTATTTGGGGATGGTTTCCATTTCTCTCTCTACCTTTCCAACACCACTTATAAAGCTCCTCCTACATGATCCCTTTTGCGTGTTGATTGTTATTCTTGATGAAGCAGAAGCAAGCTCCACGCATTCCACAAAATGTGGAATGTCCTTGTCTAGAGAAACGATCATTCACTGTCTGCCAGAGCCTCAAGATATCAGGTAGAAATCAGGAAGAAATTCTGACACAAGCTTTAGTGTGAATGAACCTTAAAGACATTATGCTAAGTGAAAAAGCCAGTCACCAGAGGACAAATATCACATGATTCTACTTACCTGAGGTACCTGAGTAATGAACTTCATAGAGAAAAAAAAAAATAGAATGGTGGTTTCCAAGGACCAGAGGGAAGAGGGACGGGGTCTTATTTAATCAGTGCAGAGGCTCAGTTTGGGAAATGAAAAAGTTCTAATGATGGTGGTGGGCGTGGTGGTTGCACAACAATGTGAATGGCCTGAACATTACAAAACCATACACTTTAAAAAGGC
This sequence comes from Hystrix cristata, assembly GCA_004026905.1. Lineage (NCBI taxonomy): Eukaryota > Metazoa > Chordata > Mammalia > Rodentia > Hystricidae > Hystrix > Hystrix cristata. Next base: position 23,335 of record PVJO010015843.1, on the reverse strand, counting down.
ACATTTCATGTTATGTATATTTCACCATAATAAAAAAATGGCAGACTAAATCCCTGCCCACAGGAAACTTGTTTCACCCCCTGGACTTCTTCAGCTGAACTGTTAAGTGCGGGAAGCCTACTAATCTTTTATTTACTGTACTTTATCAACAGGTCTAGTGATTTGCCATTTGTGTAGCTAATAAGCAGCCACAGAATACGTTGACACTCCTCTTCATTTTCATTTTTAATGCTTTTTATGTGGTGGCCATCTGTGGGTGCTTGATATTGGTTACCACGCAGAAGAGCGCTTTGCTCAAAATTATGAGAAGGAGATTTAGGAAACTCAGGTTAAGAGGCAGTGACTTGGAAGGTGAAATAAGAGGACAGAAATAATTGGGATTGTGCTGGTGGAGCGGCTCAGTGTTAGAGCGCTTCCCTAACATGCCTGGGGCTCTGGGTTCAATCTCTAACATCACAAAAAAAAGGAAGGAAAGAAAGAAAGAGTTGGGCTGATAGGAATAGGAAGCTGTGCTAAGAAAGGGAGAGAAGGCAGTGGGACAGGAGACAGTGAATAAGAGTTCAAGGTTCCCGTGTAAGTGTGAGCACGTCCCCTTCCTTGGAGGCTGCTGCTTCTACATGTGATTGACTCGTAGGAGCCATCCGAAACATTGCAATTCCATCAAAATCTAAGTTCACTGACACTCAGGAAAATTACTTATCTCCTCTGCTCTCTGTCTCTGCTTCCTGTCCATCCATGTCCCTTCCCATCACCCCTTTCCATCGGCGCCAGCAGCTGCAGTGCCGGGCGCTGTGCTAAGTAGTTGCCTTGGCTGTGAGCACAGGTGCACTTTTGTCAAGATTTCCAGACCGGGGAAAGTCTGCCTTTGGCTCCAGTGGCGTTCGGGCCAGTCCAGATTCTGACCCCCCACCCCACCCCGTCTACCTGGATGCTTCTTAGGCATCAGGTATCTTCATTCCCCAATTTGCATTTCTCAGACTTCAGAGCAAGAAGGGATCTTGCACAGAGCCCCTTAAAGGTCAAGGTGCGGGTGAATCACCAAGGATCTTGCTGGAACGTGAATTCTGATCCTGCAGCTCTTTGGCTCCTGCGGCAGCTCCTCAAAATGCTAAACAGAGAGTTACAGTGTGACCCAGCAGTTCCACTCCTAGGCTACACCCAAGAGAGATGAAGACATCCATCTAACAAAACTTCAAGTGGATGTTCATAACAGTATTATTTGTAAGAGCCCAAAGGTAAAAAGACCTAAATGATCATCAGCTGATGAATGTTTAAACAGAATTCAGTATAGCTACACAGACAAGAATGACACACTGATACATGCTACTACACAGATGAACCTTGAACACATTATGCTAATGAAAGAAGTGAGGAGCAGCCGCTATGAAGGACACTCAGCAGTTTCTAGTTTTATATATGCAGTTTGTAGAGAAGAAAGAATTTACATTCATAAAATGGCTCAAGAGTGAAAAACAGATTCATAGTCTGGCAGATTCTTCTAGAGCCCTTAGGTGAGGAAAAGTTCCTTTGTTCTCTGCAGCCTGGTAGCCTTTGTTACCCTTGTCTTCTCAATCATCACACTTGAAGTTCTCTGTTTGATTTGCTTTCCTGGTGCTGTGGTTTAATCTAGAAGGTCCCCCCAAGACCCATGTGTTGAAGGCTTAGTCCCCAGCTTGGCGCTCTTGGAAGGTGGCAGAACCTTTAAGAGGCGGAGCCTAGTGGGAGGTGTTTAGGTCATTAGGGGAGCTCTTGTGGGGGACACTGGCCCTTTCTCTCTTTTGTTTCCTGACAGTTTGCTCCAACATGTTCTTCTGTGATGAGGTACTGCCCACCACCGGGACTGAAAGCAACAAGTCCACCTGATCATGGACAAAAACTCCAGAAGTGTGAGAACAAATACCGTGGTACTTCAGTTCATGAACACTTTCGTTTGGAAACAGTTTGGTTTGCAAACAGAAGTGTTTGGCAAAGTTTTGTTTTTGTTAGCAAACTCTGCATTGGGTGACAAACATGACAGTGACCATCTTTTCCACACAAACAAAAACGTGGCCATCTTTTCCAAAATCATAGAACAAATTAAGTTTGTGAACCAAAGTACCAGTGTAATCCTTTTCTCTTTACAAGTTGATTATATTAGGTATTTGTTATAGTAACAGAAAGCTAACATATCTGCTAGATCACAAACCCCACGATGCAGGGCTGAGTCTCACTTCCAGCTCAATACTCAATCCCCAGCAATAATTGGGCAATTAATAGATATGGTACATACTGAAAGGTTGAATGGAATCTAGACTGTGGACTTCACCCTCTGCTTGACTCTCGCCAGAGGGGCTAGGACTTGGGAGCCTCCGGAAAAATTTGAGTGGTAAAGAGCAAGGGAAAAGGCATTCAGGTGGAACACACCAGAGCCAGGGCAGAGGAAGAGTGAGGGCCGTCTGTCTGCAAACAGAAGCCGCTGCCATGGGGCTGTGGGCTGCTGCCTGCTTGCTGCGTTTAGTTCCCAAGGCAATTCATTGAGGGTGTTGTGGGGGTTAGGGAAATGGAAGCAGGGCTGAGGTCCCTTCTATCAATCTCCTATCTATCTGTCACCCTCCACCATGCACCTCAAGGCCAGCCTGAGGCCCTGCCATGGCCCAGTGCTGAGTGTCCAGCTCAGGCTGTGGGATCTTGCTAATGGGTCTTTAGCTTGTGACTGGCATGGCACAGCAGGAGAAGCCATCTGCCAGCCTTGGCATCTTCCTACTGCTGGCAAATGCAGGTTGCATACAGTCATTCATTCATTATAGGGGAAACCTGTGACAAACCAATGTCAAGGGCCATCAGCTTCCCTAATGGGAAATTAAGCCCCCAGAGAAAGCTCCCAGTTCTGTGGACTCCTGCAGGTGACTAAGAAGCCTGCTCCCCTGCGCCATGTCCCGCAATAGCCACCAGTGTGGGCGTCAAGGTAAAGGAGCTGATCAAGGGCAGTATCACCCTGCACAAAGGCACTCATCCTCCTCAGCCCCATCACTGGCTGTCTGGGTAGCCTTAGACAAATGGGCCTTCAGTCTTAATGATTTCAACAAATAAGCTTTTGACAAATGTGTTATTATTAAATATAATGTCATAATTATTATTCTTGGTACACACAACTAGAGAGCCAAAAAATAAAGATTTAGGACAGATAACTTTGTTAAGTTTAGATAGCTGTGTTTATTTGTCTATCCCAACACATGATCTCAGGATCAGACAGAGCAGGGAGTTTTATTTACTTATGGAACATCTTAGTATGTTTCATACCCCAAAGTTCCCCATGGACCAATGCAACAAGGGTTTCAGGTTTCCCTGTCTGTGCAGTGGGGCTCATACACACCATAGGAAGGGATGCCCAAATGATGAGATTCAGAGCTTGTATCATGCAGTTGAGAGAGACACAGCTTGCACTATGTTTGGAATGTAAGTGAATCTTGTGGGGAAGGTCTTTAGGCGTATTACTCTAAGAATAAAAGCAAATCATGTCGAGGGAGACAAGCCTTTAAATTTCCCCAGAGCAATTCACTACCTCTAACTTTCAAAGCATATTTAATCACTCGCTCATACCCTAACCCAAGTTACCCAGGCTCTGCTCAGACAGCCTGAACTGGGCAGAAATGTGAAAATACTCTGGGAGTGCTGGCACTCGACAGCTTTCTCTGAGCAACTGGCAGCTTATGATAAGTTTTCAGTGCCCACCCTTCCACACCCCTATGTGTATGATTGGGTACATGTAACTGCACATGGATATGTGTGCAAAGATGTGCTGATCTTGGCTTATATGGAAGAACACATTTCGTGTCTGTACAAAGCATCTGGAGAGGAATCAAGCTTTCTCTGTAGAGGGAAGGATGAACTGGGCATATAAAGCACTGGGTGTGGCTCTACTCAGGGCACAAGGTGGCAGGGAAGGTGTGCACTCTGGAGACCTTGGAGACCTGCCTTCGACACTAGATATGGGACTTTGTGCCAGCCCTCTCGGTGTATCAGCCCTCTTCTCTCTGAAATGAGGATTCTATCTGCCATGCCTACCTAACATAGGTGCATGATACTTAAGTATGGTAATATGAGTTGAAGCACTTGGACCAGTATGAAAACCATACAAATAAAATGCAAGCTATTATTAGTGAGTTGGCTGGGGATTTAGCTCAGTGATTAGAGTGCTTGCCTTGCAAGCACAAGGGCCTGAGTTCGATCCCCAGCACCACAAAAAAAAAAAAAAAAAAAAGTATTATTAGTGAGGTTTTGCCACAAGCTTCTGGCAGGAATGTGCATCAAGGACACAGCATAGTAGCTGACGCATCTGTAGGTCCTCCAAAATGTCAGGTCTTCTTTTGGTCCCCTCTGCTCATAGAGGGTATTAGTTATATCAAATGGGGGGACAGAGAGATGGAAATTTTAACAGTCCTTTTCCCTCTGGCTTACACAGTGACTCTGGTATGGAGCACATGGTTTCTGGGAACCTAGGTTTCCTTAACTGTGGGATGGGGGACAACTTCCCCCAACATCCCCAACTCAGTTTCCCGACCTACTGCATAATCTACCATCTCAGAGAGGGAAACTGGAGTACTGAGAGACAAAACAATCTGTCTATCAGTGTGGCTTTTCCTTCTAGAGTAATAATAGTAATGATAATAGAAGACCAGATCTGTTGGTTGAGTGGAAAGGCACTCAAGGCATTGTCTTTTGAGTGTCCACTCTATGCCACACATTATGCAAGGACTGGGAGGTTCGGATGCTCTCCACAATCCAGAGCTGGAGTTTCGTGAGGAAAACAGTCATTAAACAAGTGACCCTTGCAAAGGTTGAGTCTGGCTGCATAATTGGATGAGTCCTTATCTTGGATGGGCTCTCCATTCCCCATGGGCAAGATCCTATTTGGTGAGTCCAAGTGGGATCCTTTCTACTCCTTTCTATTATTCTCCAAAGCTAGGGAAACTTTCTGCCAGACTCAGCAGGCCTGGATGGGGAGAGAGAATGGGAAGGAGGTCTCCAAGGTTTGGAAGTAGGTGGTATCCTATGACAACTGCAAGAGGAGGTGGTAAAAAGGCCTTAGATATAAATGGCCTTGGGATGCACCAGGGAGGATCAGGGACTCCCATCCTTTGTGAAGATTCTAGGCCCAGCCAAGGCACGGAAGATGGAAGACCACCTGACTCCCAGACACTATGTAGACTTCCACAGTGAAAATATAAATGGTGATAGCACTGAGTAGGCAAGATAATGCCCTACTACTTTCCAGAGAGATCCACATCCTAATCCCTGGAACCCGTGAATGTGTTATTTTACATGGCAAAAGTGGATTTTGCAGATAAGATTCAATTAAGGACCGTGAGATGAGAGGATATCTATCCTGGGTTGCCCATGAGGGCCCAAGTTTATTACACTCTTTACAACTGAACGACAAAGGAAGGAGAGTCACAGTCGCAAAGAGACTTCAAGGAGTTTCACTGCTGGCTTTGAAACTGAAAGAAGGGACTTTGAGGCAGGAAATGAAGGTGGCCGTGAGGGACTGGAAAAGGGAGGAAACTGATCCTACCCTGGAGGATCCAGAGAGAAGGTAGCTCTGCTAAAACCTTGATTTTAGCCCAGTAAGGTCCATTCTAGACCTCTGATGTTCAACAGTGGAAGGTAATAAATTTGTGTTTCGTTACATCACTATGTTATGGTGACTTATAATAGCCACAGGACACTCATACAAGGTCGGAGTGAGAAGCAGGCTCTTTCTTCCTCTGGCATCTCCAAGATTCTCATGAACCCTGGAGGTGAGTGCAAAAATCCCCCTGCTGACCTCTGACCCTGAATCATAATTACTTATGAAGTAATGCTTACTGGGAGTTATCTGTGTACCTGGCATAATATAATTGCTTAAAAATGCTACCTTGACCAAGTTTTGAGGCCCTGGCAGCTGATTAAATCCACACTCCTAACATCTCTCTTAGGCTTTCACACTCCAGGCCCCCAAGCACCTTCCTTGATTGCCCCAGAGCCAGGACCAGGCAACCAGTGCCCAGAGCCCCTGAACTTATTCAAAGTATGCAATCCTCAGTCCACTTGCCCCACCTAACTGCTTCTCCCCATGAGCCACTGTGCAGGCTGCTGTCCGGTCTTCCCACTCCTCATGGCCAACCAGGGGCTGCCCCGCATGGCCTGAGTTACGCTCTGTCCTCTCCCCAGGAACAGAGTTAACAAAACTCTCGATCGTGTCTGGCTTCGCCCAACCTCACCAGAGGCAATGTGGGTGAACACCGGGTAGTGTTCCAAAGTCCCCCACATGCTCTTATCCATTGAATCCTTGCCACAGTGCTGCGAAGCAGGTACTCTCAGGACCACACCCCTTAAGGGTTAGAGATCGGCGAAGTGCCCAGAGTCACACAGCCAGCAAGTGGAAGACCTGGAAGCCAACCCCACAGAGCCAGGTGTGGCATCTGAGCTCTTCACCACCACACTGAGCTGCCCCAGCGATGGAGATGTTCGCCACCATCCGAACAGAAGAGGGTTCCACATTGGGTTTCTTCTGACTTAGCAGGAATAAAGTCACAGGACTCATCTAGTACACTGCACTTCTGAAATTAAGTTTCTGCCCTTTACACACATCATCAGGTGGATCCTCTCATGAGCTACAGCTGAGCTGACAGGGCAGGTCTGGGGCTTGCCTGAGGTAGTCAGACATTGAAAACATCTGATCCACACTTAATTTAATTAAACAACCCTAGTACGGATTCACACCCCTGCACAGCTTGTCGGTTTAAAATAACCTACAGCTTGGCTTCCTTTGACCGTGCTGGCCAATAAGTGCTCAAGGGTGGGGCTGGAGGCAGCAGTCTGCCAGGAGTTCCCTTTTGGGGTAGGTGAAACCCCCATCAACTTGTGGAAGACAGCACTCTGGAGACACTTTTGATCCTGCAGGGCAGCAGCAAGGTAAATATAATTCGGTACAGGGTTGGGGCGGGCCTGCTGCTCCTCACGTGCCGTGGCAATGGTGTGTAGGTAAATACCGCTCATCCTGCCTTCGCCTGGGGACCCCCCCCCACCCCCCGCCACCAGCAAAGCCCGAACCAAAGTTTGCCTACAGCGAGTTGGGAAGGTAATTCCAGCAAGCAGGAATGAGGACAGTGAAACGGGGGAAAGGGGAACCTGAATGGAAGGGCAGTTCACTGTATCCTCATGAAATGTCTTCAAACAGTCTATCCAGGTGATAGTGGGAAGCATTTCTCCAACAGTGACCCCCTGATACTGGTCAAGGCTCTTAGACTAACTGTCCCGTAGTCCAAGTTGCCCATATGTGGGGGTAGGACAATGAGCAAGAGGGACTGGGCATGGATCTGGGGTGGGCCTGTCAGATTCTACCAGTACAAAGCCTGTCTGAATCTACCTAGCAGGGACTACATTAAGAGATGGGGCCAAAAAGATTTTGAAGATGTACCCAAGGGATTCTCAAAGGTGTTGCGCACTTGTTGCGGGGGCGTTACCGGAAGCACTGCCTTGCTCCACCCTGACCCCACCCCCACAGGAAGCCGGCGTCTGGGTGTATAGGGACGGCAAACTTCCGCTCTTTCTCCCTCCCCGTGCACCTCAGCACTCTCTGGCCTCAACATACAGCCGGCACATAACCCTGGTTGGGGAGGCGTTTGTGGTTCTCTCACCCACTCTATCTGTGGTTGAGAGACAGGGTACTCTGAGATATGCTTCCCAGCTAGACTCAAAATTCTGCATAACCCAGAACATAAAGCCACTACCCAAAGCATTTATATATTGTTGTATAGAGTACGTCTACACTTTTCGTTAATCTTCTTAATAAGTCACATGAAAAAGGAATCAGGGTGTTTATCTCACAGACAACAGACAGTTCATTGACATGCTCAAGATTCCAGAGCCATGAAATGGTAAAGCTAGAAATACAATCTAGTTCATCTGATTCCAACTCTGCATCTTTCCAAATAGAGTATCATTTGGGCTTAGCCCACTGAGTATTTTAATCTAGTGGCAGACTATAGGCTCCTGAGAGCAGTGGTGGCTTATTTAGCTCACAGAGTAGGTGTTTCGCTGGTACTAGCCGAATACATGTTTAGGATGAGTTCTGCTCAGACCCCGTGAGTTCCTTAAACCAGGAATAGATCCTTGCCTCTCTGATGGAGAGTTTTAGCAGGTGCTCAATATATATGTGCAGAATACATGTAGAGATAAATGCAGCATCCAGTGCTCCTCTTTTGAAGCAACTGCTCCAGTTTATAGAAAACTTTCAAGTATGATCTGAAGAGCTTTTCCCCCAAATCAACCAAGAATGCAGATCTGAAACCCCATGCTCTTAAGTTCTGTAGCATTTCCTACAAACAAGTTTCTTCTTCTGGGAAACCAGGATACAATCACCAACACTAGGAAATTAACATGTGCATTACAACAGATACCATAGACCGCTCAAATGTCAAGCAAATTTCAACAGTTGTCCCCAAAATGCCCTTTACAGAAAAAGGAACCAGTCGAGGGCCCCAAATTGTTTTTAGTTGTCTGCTCTCTCTACTCCTCCGTAATGTGCAATGGTTCTTCAGTTTTTCCCTGACTTTTAAGGCCTTGGTGCCTTTAAAGATTATAGGCCATTTCTTGTGTAGAATATCCCGTCAATAGGGGTTTGTCTACTGCCGCGTCTGAATTAGGTTCACGTTATGCATCTTGGACAGGAAGGTCATGGTAGGATGCTGGGTCCTTTCTATTACACCCTATCAGATAGAAGCCATTTTAAAATGTTCCATTACTGATGATGCTCCTTTTGATTGTTTGCTTACAGAGGTATCTGCCAGTCTTCTTTAGTGTAAAACGATTCTTTTCTCCATTGTAGGTAATAAGCAATGTGGTGCAGGGGTGTGAGGCTCTAACTATCTCATTCCTCCTCAAACTTTAAATTTATTCACTTATGTATTTATATCAGTTTGGATACAGGTTGTCCTATTTTTTTTCTCCACACTTGGTTAAAATCTGTTACTGTTGCTATTTATTTTGTGCTCAAATTGTCTCAGATTTGGCTAGTGGGAGCCCTTCCTCTCTGGCTCCTTTGTCCCCATTATTCACTGAGCAACTCTTAACTTTGGGCATAAGATGTTCCAAGCTCCCATTGTACTTGTCTGGCCGCACCCCAGCAAGCATGGATTTCTCCAAGGAGCTCTGAGTGTATTTCGAAACAAAGATTTGGGTGCTAAAAGTGCCCATTATTTTTGGATGTCACTACTTGATCCCTTTCAGTGGACCAAGGTAGGACACACAGACATACACACACAGACACACGCACTCACACACACACACCCCTCTTTATATTTGTGTTTATTTCTTCATCTAGTTATATACTGACAACTGTGAATTTATACTAACACCTTCATTTTCAACCCAACACCATGGAGTACGTTCTAGTTATCTCCCTCTCCATGTTTGTAGCTATCTTCTCCAACAGTCTGCCATTACCCTTAATGTACTTACAGATGTGGCCAATCCCTCTGTGTAACCAGTCTCCGAAGGCTGCCTTTCTCCTCTCCCACACAGGTCCCTTTCCACGCTACCCAGACTCCGATGTCCTGTGCTGCTGTGACATCGGCCCTTCCCACACAGGCACCTGCCCTGAGCCCACCCGGGCTCCAGCTCTGCCCTGGCCCTCAAGTCCCACTCCTGCACCCCACCGCTGCAGGGGGCCTACCTTCTTGCCCTCTTACTGGAACTGAATTATTGAATTATTCAAGAAAGGGAACAGAATGGAGCCTTACAGCTCCTGGAGTATGAGTAAACCACTTCCACATGCTTTGCCCCAACTTCACAAGGACCCGAGACAGAAAACAGCCTGGTGAGAGTAAAAACGGCTACTTTCCAGCAAAAAGCCTGGTGCATGTTGGTAAAAATCAGGATAACTTTGGAGAGGGAGTAAGTCTTAGAAAGGCTGTAAGGGGTGTGTGTGTGTGTGCTTCTTAGTAATGTCCTATAATCTAAATTTTATTGGAAAGTAAGGTATTGCTAACACATACAAAAAGTGACAAATGAAAAATAGTATGAGGATATAGAGACAAAGGCTTATTCAGTGCACACATGAAGTTTATGATAAAATCCTAGACCAGACCTGACACCTGCATAGCCATTTTACAGATGAGGAAACTGAGGCCAGAAAGAGTTGATTGTTTAGATGAGAGCTCAGGTTTCCTGGATCCTCAATAGAAATTTCACAACCAGGGCATTTTTTCCTTAAATATCTCCCACCACACTCTTGTTTAAAATCTTCCTTCATCTAGTCCAGTGCTTTTTTTTTTTTTTTTTTTTTTTTTTTTTTTTTTTTTTTTTTTTTTTTTTTTTTTTGTGGTGCCGGGGATCGAACTCAGGCCCTTGTGCTTGCAAGGCAAGCACTCTAATCACTGAGCTAAATCCCCAGCCCAAGTCCAGTGCTTTTTGTAAGTAACTTTTTATTTATGTATCAAATATATATAAAGTACACAAATGCTTACTGTTCAGCCCACTGCGTTTTCACAAAGGGAACACATCCATGTAGCCAGCACCTACACAAAAAACCAGAACATGCTAGAGCCTAAAAGCCCCCATGCACGATTCCCAGTCACTGCCTGCCTCTTCTCTAAAGAGAAGAAGAAGGGTAACTTTGCTCACCATTATGTAGTTAGCCTGTTCTTGAAATCTGTGTAAATTAAGTAATGACATATGTATTTTCACATGCGCATTTGGATTCTTAATATCACAGGTAAGAAGCGTGTTGTTGCAAGTAGAAGTAGTTTGCACGTTCTCATTGCTTCAGTTTTCCATTGTGTGACTTTGCCGTGATTTGTTTATCCATTCAAGTCCTCATGCGCCTTGGGAGCACTTCCAACTTTTGTCGATTGCAAAGAGTATGAATGTTCTTGTGCAGGTCTTTTGGCTTGTATTCAGCAGCCTGGCTAAATTAGACGGTAATTCCAACATCTATAGCATTTCTTTTAGGTATAAAGTTAGGAGTGGAATTGCTGGGTTGATTACAATAGATTTAGTAGCTACTGCCAATTCTCCAAAATTGTTGTATCAATTTGCATTAGACCAGCAATGTATGAGTTCTGCTTTTTCCACATCCTTGCAATACTTGGTATTTTCAGTCTTAAATTTTAGCCACTCTGGTGGGCATTTTCACTGTAAATTTAATTTGGATTTTTTTGTATGAGTAATGATACTTTTGGTGGCAATTTGGAAATCATTTTTGTGTGTGTGTGAAATACCTGGTCAATTATTTTCCCCATCTGGGGGTAAAATAGAGATTGTCTATCTTTTAAATATTGTCTCCTTTTATATTCTTGTCTTCTGTCTTATATATTGCCAATATATTTTCCTCCTTTATCACTTGTTTTATGGATCTTCTGGTAAAAGGCATTCTTACCATAATCACACGTTCTCAACCTGGCTATATGGCACTCATGGATATAAATTGGTTCTTGGGGTCTTGAAAAAAATCTTAGATATTGCAGTTGGTGTGTGGCGCTCTGGGGAGTCACAGTTCCTAAACAGATATGCAGTATATCCGTGGTAATAAAATTCATGAGGCAAGGAGGGGGAGATTAGGATAAAAATATCTTTAAAACCTTCTTAGGGGCTATGTTCATAAAAGGCTTAAAAACAGTGATATAGTCCAATATATCTATATTTGTTTTTTTGAATCCTGTTCATCTTTGCACACACCAACATCTTAAAGCTATTTTGTTTTATATCTTCTAAGAGAGTTAGTATTTCCCTTTCCTATTCCATCAAGAGCTTATTTTTGTATATGGTATTAGGTAGGAATCAAAGTAAAATTTTCTGTGCCTTTGAAATTTCATCTTTATCATCAGTCAAATGATAATATATATATGTTATTTTTCATTGTTATGTTCATCTTGTCCTGCTAATAAAACAGTGTCTTAACTACTTCCACTTTATAATAGGTTATGGAAGCTAGTCATGTAAAGTCAGGTTGAACTACTTTCAATAAAGAAAAAAAATGAAAAACAATAAGTAAGCACAAAACAAAACACACTGCTAGAATTTTTTTTGTCATCTCATTCAATCTAAATAATAATTTGTGTCAACATCTTTACTATATTTGAATCTGTGAAACTGGGGAATCCTTCCATTTATTAGTGCTTTGATTTCTTATAATAATGTTTAATCTTTTTCTGTATGAAATTTTACATGTTTTGCTTCATTTATTTCTAAGTATTTGATATTTTTATCTATAGCGAATGGCATTAGTGTTATATCATTTGTTTCCAATCATTTGTTGTTTGTTTATAGAAATTCAATTAGTTTCCACATATTGACTTGTATCCAGTGACCTGGATAAATTATGCTTAATTCCAACTGATTGATTGCAATCTTCTGATTGTAGAGCCCTTTGCGTTTTCTATGTATATGATCATGTTATTTTCAAATAATAACAGTTTTATTTCTCCCGTTTCAATCCTTATGACTTTTTTCCCTTACAGGAAAGTCAAAGGACCTTTAGAACAATGGCTAGAACCTTAAGAACAATGAGGAATAAATGTGGGAATCATTTTCTTTTGTCAGTCTCTAGGAGAAACTGGTCAATAGTTCACTGTCGGTAGATATAATGTGTGCTATGGATACTTTTTGGACAATTTCTTTTTCACATTAAGGAAGTCTGCTAGGACTTTTTCCTTTCTCCTCCTCTTCTCCTTCATCCTCCACCCTTCCTCCTCATCCCCTTTCTCCTCCTTTCTCCTCCTGTCCACTTCTGAGTGCTTAATTTTATTGTATGCTATTTACTTGTTCTTCTGTATCTATGGAGATGATCATGTGATTTTTCGTATTGTGCTAGTGTAGTTAATCCATTGATTTTGAAGAATATTTATGAAGAATAATATACATATATAAATGTCCAGCCAAATTAATTATCTTAAAAAGAACACTTTGTAACCACCCTAGAGATGAAGAAGCAGATTATGTCAACCCCAGAACTGCTCTGCTGCTCCCTTCCAGCCACTTACCTGGCTTCCGGTTCCATGAGTTAGTTGCAACAATTTGTGTACATTATTTGAATTGAGAGCAGAGATTAAAATCTCTGTGTTTAGCTTCTTATACTCAAACTTTTTTGAGATTTACCCATATTCTGTGTAATTATAGTTCTTTTATTCTTATTGCTGTGCTTATGAATATGGCAGTTTCGTTTTTCCTTCTATTCATATGAGACTTTGGGTAGTTTCTTGTTGGGTGCTACTAGAAATAGTCCTGTATAACACTCTAGTTGCTGTCTTTTGGAGAACATATATATTGTATTTTTTTATTGAAGAAATGTATCAATTTTTAACATAAATCAATTTTATCTTCTGGAATAAAGTCCATTTGGTCTTGATATGTTAATATTCTTATAGATCACTGGGTTTGATTTGCTTATGTAGCTTCCCAAAAGAGTTAAAAACCTATTACAGTGATACATGCGTACCCATGTTTATAGCAGCATAATTCTATTTTTTAACTTTTTCCTTCTTTTCCCTTTTTATTTTTATTAGTGTTTGCAATACATAATGTTTACATTCCTTGTGGGGAGTCGCTACATGTACATAAAACATCTTACTTTCTTTCTTCATCCTCTTTCCCGCTTCTCCCTACATCTCTTGATCCCTTTCCCTACTTCTTACTATCTGTTTTTATTTTGCTCTTTATTTACATTTTGGGTTTCTCATGTAAGAGAAACCATGCAATATTTAAGCTTGTTTATCTGATTTGTTTCACTTAACATTATGGTCTCAGTGTACAGCAGCACAATTCATAATAGCTGAATCTTGGAACCAGCCTATATATGCCCATCAACAGAGGAAAGGATAGAGAAAATGCAGTATTTATACCCAGTGGAGTACTATTGTGCCATAAAGAAGGGTAAACTTGTCATTCGTAGGAAAATGGATGCACCTTGAAACCATGATGTTAAGTGTAATAATTCAGACACATGACCTTACGTATTTCATGGTTTCTCTTATATGAGAAACCCAAAATATAAATAAAAGATAACAGAAAGTAGATAGATCTTTCTGTAATGGGAAGGAGAACAAGAGATGGAAGGTGTGGGGAAGAAGAGAGGGGAAGGCAATAAAAAAAAATTACGATGTGTTATACATATGTACCAACTCCCCGAGAGGAATGTAAACATTATATACTGCAAACATGTACTAATAAAAGCTAAACTTAAAAAAAAAAAGAAAAGAAAATTAGTGACAGAGAATAGTCCATAAATAGTCCATAGTGTTCTCGTCAGATTTTGTTAGCATGACAATTCTGGCCTCATAAAATTAGTTGGAAAGTGTCCCTTCTTTTTATATTCTCCAAAACTGCTTTGTAAGATTGGAATTATTTCTTGTTTAACAGTGTGGGAGAACTTCACCAGTAAAACCACTGGACCGAGAGAGAATCATCCTGAAACTTTCAAATCACAATTATGATTTAAAAAAATACAGGACTATTTGGATTTTCTATTTCTACTAATTTCAATTTTATTAGGCCATAGGTTTTTTTTAAAAAAGGATTTGTAAATTTCACTTATAGTGTCAAATTTGGTGGTATGAAGTTTTTACATATCTCCTTTTTAAAGATTTGAATGTTTGTAGCATCAATAGCGTTGTGTTCCTTTTCATTGTTTATGTAGATCAATTTTTTCTTTGTATATTCCTCAGTTTGTTCATCAACAGTGGACAAATGCTCATTTCTGCTTTTTGTTAGTTTGTTTTGGTTAAGTACATCTCTGTTTATGTAGATCACTGTGTCTTCTTTGAATCACTCTTCTTATTAATTTTCTATCTTAACATAGAAATTATTTTTTAATTTGTTTTTCTCAACTTTACATTTATTATTACAAAGATATCTGCTGTTTTGTTGTTCTATGTCTTTTGTTCCTTTGAGTTTTATTTGTTTTACTTCATTAGATGGTTGGTTCTCAGCCTTTTTTCTTTCCACTATTTGCTTTCATGGCAAAAATTTCCCTGCAAGCATTACTAGCTCCAGGCTACAAGTTTTAATATGCCCTATTTTTATTATTCAACTTAAAATATTTTCTAATTTCTATTGTAATTTCTTCCTTGAGCTATCACTGTTTACTTTCCAAACATTTTCAAATTTCCAATCATTGTTCTGTGATAGCCTTTTGACTCAGTTACATTGTAGATAAAGAATATTCACTGAGTGATTTCAATTCTTTGAAATGTACTGACATTCTTTATGCCCCAGCGTATGGCCTGTTTATTAAATATTCCACGTGCCTTTGAAAAGAATGTGTAGCTTGAGATTACTGAGTATAGACTTTGTATATGTCAAGTAGGTCAAGTTTATTAATCATGTTTGTCAAATCTTTTCTGTTCTTTCTGATTTTTTGTTTTCTTTCTCTGTGAGTTCCTGATAGAAGTATATCAAAGTTTCTCACTGGAAGCTCTGTGCCTTTATTTTTAAATATGTCTCTTTTAAAGAGCACACAATTTTTTCTTTAATTCCGCCTAATAATTTGTTCTACTTGAGAATATAGACCATAAAGTAATATAAAGATCATTTCAATTTATCAATTTACTATTAATTTTCTCTTTGATTTTTCTCTGTTGATTTCTTCTTTTAGATTATTCAGTTTTTGCTTTGTTATTTCAGCCCTATATATCTTGCTAGTGTGTTTTCTTTTAGTAGTTACCTCTAAGGTTAAACACATATTTTGGATTTGCTGCAGTCTAACATAGATTAGAATTTTTATGTCTTCCAAGATAGTGATAGGATCTTAGGATGCTTCAATTCCATTCGCCCTTCAACCCTTTTTGTTATTGTTGTCCACTCCTGTTTACATTTATTACAAGTGTGCTGCTATTCATAATGCTCTATAGATAATATTAAACTTGGGTATTTACCATTTACATCGTTTTCATTCTTTCATTTCTCTTTTCCACCTGAAGTCGCATTTTTTTAGGTAAAGACCTAGAATTTCTTTAAATGAGTGTCTCTTTGCAAAAAAAGTTCTCAGATTTTGTTTGCTTGCATATGTCTTTTTTACTTTGCTTTTGTGTTCAAAAGCACATTTAACTGTATAAATAACTCCAGGCTTGCAGTTTTTTCATCGGGCACTTGAAAGACATCTTCCGCTATGATGAATGTTATCACTATGTACATCTAAAATGTACCATTAAAATAAAATAAATTTTTAAAAAGTGGATTGAACACCTAAAACCTGAAAAAGAAAAAGACATCTTCTGTCTTTATGTCTCTCAGTAAAGCATCTTCCGTGTTTTCATTTTCTTGGGGTGACTGCTGCATGGGTGGAGAAGCCACCTTTGTTTTAGTGTTGCTCTTTGGAAGAGATTTTGTCTTTCTTTCTTCTTTTAGATGATTGTGATTTTCTCTTCATTACTTTTCAGTGATTTTACTTAGATGTGTGTAAATGTGTAGTTTTTAAAAAATTTATCCTTCTTGGGCTCTTTTTTCTTCTTTAATTTAGCTTTTATATTTTAATGCTTTTAGATAATTTTTAAAAAATTACTCTCAGCCATTATATTTTTAAATATTTCTGCCCATTCTATTTTTTTCTTCTTGAAATTCCAACTGTACATGTATTAAAATTTTTCAATATGTTTCATATGTCTGCCTTTTCTTTTCTGTACTTTCCCATTCACTTTAATTTCTGTGCTTTAGTCCATCGTCTGCCTCTGGCTCGATCTATATTCCAGCGCACAAATCTTCTCTTCAACTGTGTCTAATATGCACTTTGAACCTCTATTGATCTCATAATTTCAATTATTCCATTTTTGGTCTTAGAATTTTACTTAACATTTTAAAAGAATCAGTCCATATCATGAAATTTTCAGTCTTGATCCATTTTCTTCAATGTGATTATAGTCAGTGTCAGATAACTTCTGTAGGTATCGCCTATGTGTACATTTCCATTGCTTACTTTTTATTGGTTCTGTTTCTTCACAGGAATATTTGCTCAGTATTTATTATGTGTTAATACTGTGTATGTAATGTGGTAGAGGCTCCGAATGAGGTGTTCTCTCTCTAGAGAACACTTGCTCTATTCTCTAGCAGGCAGAGAGGGTGAGGTCACCTCAGTCCAACATGGATGAAGTTGAGACATGTTTGAAGTCTCTGTAAGGGTCTGTTTATTGCTGGTGTGTAGGTCCCAGCCGAGGTCCCTAGTTTTTTTCTAGGAACTTGCCCCTCCCATGCTTGGAAGGGTGCTGCCCTCCAACTTTGTTCCACACTGAGAGACTTTGCTTTGTTTCTGAGCCTCCTTCTGTCTTAGTCTCCTGCTTCCCACGGCTTAATTAATAAATGCCTTTTGTTAGTGTTTTGTACTGCTGTGGCAGAATAACTGATACTGGATAATATTTTTTTCCATTTCAAATTTCTTTTTAACTGATATATAAAAAATAGAACATATTTACAAGATACCATGTGATGTTTTAAGACAGACATACATTGTGTAATGTTTAAATCAGGGTAAATACAATTATGTTCAAAATCTTTTCTTTACAGTACATTATCATTATTTATAGTTAGCACATTATACAATATCACACCCACCAGAACTTTGTACTCCTAACTGTAACTTACTGGTACTCTTTGATGCACATTTCTCCATGCTGCTTTTCCCTAGTAATTTATAATGAACACAAATGTATTGGCTCCCAGTTCCAGAGGGTGGTAAGTTCAAGAATTGAGGGGTTGGGGATTTAGCTCAGTGGTAGAGCACTTGCCTAGTAAGTACAAGGCCCTGAATTCCAGCCCCAGCACCCACCCCACCCCCGAAAAAGAATTGAGTGAGCAGCACCTGGCAAGGACCTTCTTGCTGTGCCATTCTGTTGTAGAAGGAAAAAGGTCAAAAGAGAGTGGGATGGGTCTGAACTCACCCATTTGTAGTGGTACCAACCCCACCCATGAAGATAGACACCTCATAGCCCACTCACTTTTTGAAGGCCCTACTTCTTAATACCATTACGATGTCAATTAAATTTCAACATGAATTTTGGAGGGGAAGAAACAAGCAAACCATAGCTAACCTCAGATGTCAGCGCTGAGTATTTGGCTTACTTTATGATCTTAGTCCTCAAGTGCTGACTTGGAAGTACTATGGTTTGTGCCTTTCTACCTCATGATTTTGCCTTATGCTCTCCCGATTTTCTGCCTTTTATCAACTTCCTCTGTTCAGCTTCTTACCTTTTGCCCCACAGTGATAACCAACAAATGCCCATAGATAAAAGCACTGTGAAAGTTGGGTTCATCTCAATCAACTTCCCCTGGTTGTCTGACAGGTTTCCAGTACTTTCAAATAGAAATTCCCATTTTGTTTGGCTTTTCTAGCTATTCTCAGAAGATGCATCAGCCTGCTGCAAGCTGTTCTATCCCAGCTGAAGATGAAGGTCTCTCTACAACCTGCAGGATCTTAAAGCACTATGTAAGTGTACTGAGTTGGTTTTCCACTCGGCGACCTCCATGTCTTTCTACCTCTCATCCTCCTGAATTTAAGCACATTGCCCTCCCCTTCTAATGATTCAGACTTGATTTGCACGAAATATCCAGTGTAGATTTTCTGTATCTCTTGACTCAGAGCCGTCACTTATTTAAACGTGTGATTTTTTCCCTGATGGTTGTGGGGTTTTTGAAAAACACCTAACTGCCTGTAGCTCTGCTTTATTATTTGTAAATGGAGATATTAATACCTATCTCTTAGGCCTACTGTGCAGATTAAATAAGTTAATGTAGGCAAAATATTTTGAAAAACACTTAGAATTCAAAAAAATGTTGGCATTCGTCTGGCTCTTCAGCTCTGCTCCCATTGAGAATGTTCTCATTCCTCCACTAATCCATTCAGTACCCAAAATTCCTCATTCTTCAAGACCCATCTTAGTTATTATCCTGTTTATATTGAAAAAAGTCCTCTACCCACCAACTCACATAACACAAGTCCAAACTATTCCCCTTTATTCTTCATTTAAGTGTTGTCATCACCAACAGCTTTCGTCACAAAATGAGTATATTCCTTATGTTCTTTGGCAGCCTGATTATATGAGTTGAAAATAGCATCATGTTTCTGATAACAGATGTGATCGCAGGTCTTATTTAAAATATTAACCAGTTTAAATGCTATGTCAAAGTTTCTCGATATTTGTTGCGCATTCGAGTCCCTAGGTTTAAGTGTCATTTCCAATGCCCAGGCCAATCCCATATCCCGCAGCAACAAGAGAGAGTGGGATGGGTCTGAACTCAGTTCAAACAGAAACTCTGGGGCAGGCTACGTGTGCCACCAAATTGTAAGCTCTCAGGGTGGAGAATAAGGCTGAGGAACTATTCTTTCTTCTGAAGGTAAGAAAAATTGGAATGATGCAAGTCTTTGCTCACATCTTTGAAGTTTGATCCAAGTAGAAAAGTGGTGATGAAGGCTGGCGGTTGTAGAAGTATAGAGAGATGGAACAGTGTGTGCAGAACATGGAGCCGTGAACAATTACGTCCTGTTGATGGAGCGGTGTTATGGTCAGGATGACTGTGCTATAGGGACCCAAACAGCAGAGGAAGGAGACGCATATCTTGGGTCTGTGCAAAAAAGTTTTGAATCTGAAGGTTTTGGGTAGTGGCCAATTTTCAGTTGTGGGTTGCAAAGATCTCTTTGGGGAACAAATGGGAGAATAGTTTGTAGAACTAGACTGGAAGAGGCAGGAGAAATGTTAAGAAACTCTCCCCAGATCCCCATACAAGATAATCAGGGCCTAGACCCAGGCAATGAGATGTGGAGGAGGCAACGCTAAGCCAGTGTCCTCACACTCACCTTGGTCAAAGCAGAGCTGCCTGCGGCTGCTTTGGAGTCCTCTCTCTGGCTCCGAGAGCAACTTGCTCACTTCCTGTGCTTCTTGAAGACGAAACCTCTCAGTCATCACTCACAACTCTGTGTAGCCCTTTGCTGTGCCCTCTTCAACCTCTCCTGCTCTTCACTAATACCACCTTCCACATTTCCCTAAAGCCTATTTCCTGAATCATCCTCTTTGTGCAGATTAGCATTAGTTTTCCCCCTGCAGGGGCATTCATCACCCCTTTACCTGCCTAGCGTTATGCCTCTAACATCAGTCTTTAGCTCCAACACCAGACATGGACATTACTGCCATTTCTTCCTCTCTGTGGCATTCAGAAACAAGATAATGGCTTCCATCGTCCTGTTACTGACACTCTGTGCTTTAAGATCCTTCGCTGGTGATGCCTGGGCTATACAAACCTTACACTTGTTCTTTCCAGTTCCCGAGTGTCCCCACCTATCGCCATAATTTCCCCCGACTTCCCACTTTAATTCCACCCTTCTGTGTTCTATGCTGTTCTGGAAAAGGTGTGGACTTTGGAGTCAGGCAGACCAGGGTTGGAATCCAAACTTCATTCATCACTTCCTTGGAAAATTCAGTGTTTCTGAGTTAACTATCCTTCATGATGAAAAAAGACAGCAGATTTTACCTTGGAGACGTTTTAGGGAACACTGATATAATTTGTCCAAAGCACCCAAGCAGACCCTGATTACCTCCCTGATCCTACAGATTCTGAGACCCCATTCATTTTTCCTTTCTTTCCTACTCTCTCCTTCTGTCCTTTCATGTCTTCCACCTACCTCAGTAAGTGATCGGAAGGGCACCAAGGCTCTAGCTTTGTACTTGACTGTGACCCGGTAGCAGGACCTTGAACGAATGCCTTGCTCTTTTGTATCCTCAGTTTCTTAGCTTATAAAACAAGGTGCCGCAGTAGCTGACCACTAAGATCTTGTCCCCAAGACAAGCTGTGATGAAGAGTGAGTCTGAACTCCCATCTGCCTTGCAGGGTCTTTTCACCTCTTGAAAATAGTGACAATTCTTCCTCCTTTACCAACATTCCAGTGCCGTGTAGGAACATGTCTCTTCTGTCTCGTTTTTGCTCTTTACAGTAAAAATGTTTATCCGTGAGGATTTATGTCAGAAAGGCAGGGGGCAGGGTGAAATTACTTCTGCACACTGGTAGTTTTAGCTCTGCAAGAGCAAAAATGTTGCCCTCGAGGGGAAAACCTGCCCTTTGTGGAGGTTGCGTCCTCTCCAGCTCAAACCCCTACATGTGGCTGATGATGGGGCTAAGCCAAGTTCATGATACAACAAGGCATGATTCCTCCCTCCTTCCCCACTTCCTTCCTTCCCTCCTTCCCTCCTTCCTTCCTTCTTCAGTTTAAGATCATAAGTGATACGCAAAAGCATTTAACCTAAATTTGTTTCAGTCTACTGATTCAACTCAATTCTTTCATATGCTCATGCAATTTTTCTTTCATCTGAGCATCAATTACGTGGGAAGCATTGTGCTTACAGTAAGACTGTAACCATAAAAAGATGTAGCTCTTGCTTTCTAGTAATTCACTATTTAATTTATTCATTTAACAAATATTATGGGTATGTCACACTGGTTCTCTGGAAGTAATCAATATGGAGTGTGAGGTGTTTATTAGGGACTAAAACCTATAAAAGGAAAAAGGAAGAAAGCAATATTGGACCAAAAAGCCGAACTGTGATGCAGGCCTAACAGAACTTCAGGAGCCCAGGGTCGAGCACGGCCACGAGAATCGTTCATCAGAGTGTCCCATGGTGACCCCAAAGTGAGGTTTCTATATCCTGTGGATTAGTGTTTTAGAGTTTTTATAAGAAATTACCACAAACCAAGTGGTTTAAAACACTGGAAATATATTGTCTCACAGTTCTGGAAGAAAGAAGTCTAAAATCAGGAATCAGCAGGATTGTGCTCCCTCCAAAGATTGTGAAGAAAAACTTCCCCAGCTTTTTGGTGGCTCCAGGGATTCCTTGAACTGAAAATTCTTCAGCTGGATTTTTTAGCTGAGTTCAGTTCTTTCAGTTGAGTGGCAGCTTAATGACACTCATATGGCTTTCTTTCTTTCTTTCTTTCCTTTTTTTTAATGTCTGTGTGTCAAGTCTCCCTCTACCTTTTACATTGGTAGTTTGGGTTTGTTTTTTAGACTTTATTTTTTAGAGCAGTTTTAGATTCACAGTAATTTGAGAGGAAGGTACAAATATATCCCATATATCTCCTGCCCCACATACATTGTTTTCCCCATTGTCAACATCCCCCAGCAGCGTGGGGCATTTGTTATAATTGATGAACCTGGAAGAGCAAAGGTGGCAGAGTAGAAGTTGGCAATAAGTCACAACTTCTCTGGAATCTGGAACTCAACTGACAGAAAATAAAGGAAATAAATTCTCAACACCTGGAAAAAAAAAACTACTTAGCAAGGAGAAATAGGAGAAGAGCAAAGGGAATGAAGAAACAGTTGACAGAAAACCTAAAAAATATAGAAATTCAAAAGGCAACACAGAGAAAAGAGTGGAGCAGTTTGAAATGCTGATTCTCACTACTGGAGTTGGGAGGGGAATCTGACTCCGCAAACACAAGGTGAGCCCAGAGAGAGTTGGAAGCGCCAGTCATAAACAACAGATGGGCAGCTCTAGCTCCAGGAAAATCCACAGTTATTATAAGCTGCAAGTACAATGTGGGTTTTACTCTGAAAATGTCTCCCTCCACGTGGCAGGCGAGCTTTGGAGAAGAAATCCACTGCAGAGCTTGCCGTTTTAGGAATGACATAATCAGGAGGAATTTGTTGTTTAAGACTGACCTACTTCAGGAATCAAAAGTCACAGAACAATTACACTTTATTGTCTTTGGGGTCACCCCACTGACAGTGACTGGCTGGCTTTAGGAAACAGTTATGGGGAGAAAGGATAGACATAGATTCCTTGAGAAGTTCAAGCAGTGGCAAACTCAGGCTGTGGAGGATACAGTATTCCTGCTCACTGTGATGTGAAGCTCTGCAGGCCGTGTTTGGTTTTCTGAGAAGGCTGCATCTAAAAGTGTTGGGATTGAGCCCAGTAGATGGCTTGGCTCCCCTTGCTGCTTACTTCCAGTGTAGAGTTCAGATTGGATGCTTGCCACGTTCCCGGGTATATGCACAAAGGAGGCCTCTGGAGCAAGTTGGGCACCTCACAAACCCACAGGCCACAAAGCCAGCCAGAGATAGATGTGGCTCATAGTGCAAAGCAGGGCATAAATAATAAAAAGTTCTAGAGTGAGTACAACCCTTAGGCAGAGAGCCACCATTGACTGACCCTGCCCGGCAGGAAAGGCAGGTCAGGACTCAACATTCACACAGAAAAAAGTGGGTGTGAAAGAAAAGAGGCCCCAGTTGTGACTCACTATCCCTCCCCTTGTCTGGTGGATTCTAACACTGTAAGTCCTGGAAAGAAACTACTCACCCAAACACCTTGTCATGGAGGAATTTTTTTTTTTTTTTTTTTTTTTT
>PVJO010015842.1:0-43815 GCA_004026905.1 Hystrix cristata | reverse complement strand
TTTGCACAGCAAAAGAAATCACCAATAGAGCAGGACAAAAAACCATGGAATGGGAAAAAATTTTTACTAGCTATCCATCAGACAAAGGTCTAACATCTAGAATATATAAAGAACTCGAAAAAATTAAACCTCCCAAATTTAAAGACCCAATCCAAAAATGGGCAACTGAAATGAATAAACATTTCTCAAATGAAGAAATTAAAATGGCAAATAAATATATGAAAAAGTGTTCAACATCACTAGTCATCCGCGAGATGCAAATCAAAACAACATTAAGATACCATCTCACACCAGAAAGAATCGCATCTATGAAAAAATCAACCATCAACAAATGCTGGAGGGGCTGTGGGGAGAAAGGAACCCTCCTCCGCTGTTGGTGGGAATGCAGACTGGTCCAGCCACTGTAGAAATCAATATGGAGACTCCTCAAACAACTAGAACTAGAGGCTCCATTTGATTCAGTTTTCATTTTCTGAAAGGGTCTCACTAAGTTTCCCAGCCTGGCCCTGAACTTGCAATTTTCCTGCTTCAGCCTCCCCAGTAGCTAGGATTACAAGTGTGTGCCCCTGCACCCACCCCAGAACATCTTTGTTAATGAAGAGGAATCCTAGCTATCATATGTGGGCACTACCCCTTAAGGAACTAGAAAATTAAGAATTGTGTTTAATTCTTTAATATTTTTTAATGATTTAGAAGACAGTTCAACATTATGTTGGTGTTTTAAAATAACAATATACATGATTCCATGGTACTTCTATTGCCCTCTATTAAGAGTTTTATATATTTCCTAATACAGAGGTTCCTCTCCCCAACCCCTTTATCATTATCAATGACTTCTTTGCCTAACAATATGGTTTACTTGAGGTGTTTTTGTTTGCTTGTTCTTTTGACTCCTGGAAATGGAATATTACCACTTCTTATTCTACATTCTAGGAAAGACCTTTAATTTAAATTAAATTAAGACTGTGGACAGCTCTGCATTGGAAAGACATGATATAATTGTAGCTTTAAACCTAAAAAAGCAACATCTACTCTGGTAAATTTATTCTATGTACTATGTCACACAATAGGCGTCCCAAAACTCATTAAACGAATGTAAATAAATGGATGCCTTAAATCTTTCCCAAAGTATGACTAAACTTAGGGAATTACATATAAAATTTGAAGAAAGTATTCACGCATGTATGTAATTTTTAAGGAAAAATATTCTAACATCTTGTTGGTTCCCTGGAATGTCCCAAACAATAAGAAAAGGCAGACACATTACGAATGCAAACAATACCCTCTTGTTTCTCATATTCCATTAGGAGCAGTTCCTCAGGTTCCAGCCTTAGCAATACATATTGCTCCTCCCCAAGGAGGGCACTGTGACATGGAGTCAGTTTCAGAAAGAGAAATATATCCCTGAGCAGGTTTACTTATTATTTGTGTTCCCAACAACAAAAAGCTGAAAACTGCAAAAATGCTATCAGAGAAGTCTGCTAAAATAAATGCAGAGTCCAAAAAACTCAGTGAACCATGCCAATGAGATTTATTACTGGGATCATCCTGGTCTTGTTGCTGTACAACAGACCATGGTGTGGAACTCCTAACAGGAGTGGATCTGTCCCTTTTCTATATCTATGAGAAAATTCCTTCTGTGGAGTAAAATCTGAAACATCCATTTATTAGGAATAAAAAGAAACCTGCCTGGCAAGAAAATTTCTATAATTCTACTTGTGAGCTTTCTCTCTCATGAGACATGATTCTCTACCTACCTACATCCTACGATGAATCAGAATCTTGATGAGTTCCCCCTTCCTACAAGAACCGTACACACTCCTGTAAGATCCAGGGCTCCACAGGCATTTCACTCACTGTCTGTTTAACTTACCCAGGGTATTTTCCCATAGTAGTTCTTCAGTTTTTACCTAAGGAAGAAAATGGTACCAGAATGTGCACTTTTCATTTAGGGTAGTAAAACCACTCACATACAGATCAAGCTTTATATTCTATCAACCAAATCTACAGCCAATCTATACATATATATCTGCTCTAAATTAGGCTGGCTATGGAACACAAATTTAGGATTTCTTAGTAGAAGGAGCAAATTTAGTTACGGCATTAAATGTGTGCTTTTCTCCCTCTGAGAAAGTAATATAATTTAATTCTGTCCATCACAGCAGATCATTGCTGCTCATCTTTGTCTAGCAATCATGTTTGTTTGTAAAGGCCAGAAAAGGCAGTACTGATAGTTTTCCAGCATAAGCTACTAGTTAAATATCAGCTGAGGAAGATGAGTTCAACCAACCAGGCAGGAGTTCAAGCACCATGAACTGGATTTTTGGAGGCCGGTACATGTGGTGGAGAGGGGGGAGACAGACAACCCTCAAGCAGCAATCACCCTTGCCCTTGGCTGACATCTCCTTTTGCAGATGGATTCCACAACTGCTGTTAGACTGTAGAAAATGAGGACATCATCTACCTTTTCATTCAGAATGTGTATACTGAGGCAAAATGAAAGAAAAAAAAAGACACTGACATAATCACTGATCAATCAAATAATGCTTAGGCCCACAGGCACATTTTGTGCCAGTGTTTCTGTCTTTTAAAGAATAAACTGAAAAACTCTATGCTAAAAAAAAAAAGAAAGAAAGAAAGAAAAAGAAAAACACTATGCTCTATGGTAATGAAATAAGGATGACTGCTTTAAATTAAATGCAACAAGGATAATTCGTAACATGATCAAAATCCATCCCAGGTCTTTTCTAAACTCCAAATGCAACTATAATTCCTCTTGAACAATATTTGATAAGAAATGTTTAACACTTTTCATATATTTCCTGTAATTATACATTCATAACAAAATGTAAATTTACTTGATGGCCAAACCGAAATGTTTCATAGTACTCTTGGACTACAACTCTTTCTGGTAAAATACGATATACTAAAAATGAAATTACTTTTCCATTTTAATGTGGTTATGAGCTTCCTGCTAGGGAGCAACCTAATTGAAACTTTTGATGTTAACTTTTTTAAAGACTTGCTATCCTTCATCATCTGTATTTTAACTACAGATTTCTTGCAGTCTTTTCAAAGTTGACAGAAGGAAGGCGGGATGAGATAGGAAGAGGAAAGCCACTTTATCAAAGTCAGTGGAAATACAAGGTATTAATTATGCTAAATGAAGAAATATGGGCATTTGTTAATTCTGTGGGTCAGAAATATTTTAATCTGTCGCTGCCTGTCAGCTGCCTTTTCCTGACACTCCCCACCCTCCAATTTTATCAGCTTCAGGAACACATCAAAGCTCCAAAAGTGAGGAAAGCAGCCACCAGTAAGATCTTCCTCACCAGAAACCCCTGTCAAGTCACACTTTTACCTAGAGTGATCATACTGTTATCTACTACAATCAGTAATAAGGCCATGCCCTTTTTTATTGTGTGGAGGCACAGTCTGTAGAAACATTGGTAAGTCCTCAGCCTACGGCAATTTAAAAAAAAAGGGGGGGTGGGCTAGTAAATGGAAAATAAAACTTTTGTGATATTTAGAAAAGAAAACAAATAGTGTTCTCAACAGCTCTCAGTCAAAGCAGAGTTGGAGCACACAGACACAGCTGACTTTTAATCTTTCCTACGTCTGCCAAGCATGCTGTGCGGGAGGAGCATGGAGACAGGCAGGGAAACACACTCGCCTGCCATGATGCCCAAACAAGTCTGATTAAAGCAGTGCACGCACACTGAACATTAACCACTGAGGAAGCCGACGGCAACTGCTTACACATGCACTGTATGACCAGTGTAGGACCTTTCACAAGGTCATGGAGACATTTTCAAAAATCGAATCAAAATATTTTTCTAAATATTTTTCTGGTCAAGGAATCAAATACGATGTTAAGAAGTCAGATCACTACAGCATGCAAGAATTCTACAAAAATACAACCACCCGTCTTTAGATGATAACGAGCAACATTTTAGTGAATGGTATCTCCCTGCACTTATTTTAAATCTTTCAATGTAGTAGCATATAAAGATTTTGGATGAATGTGTTTATAGATGATTCTATTTTCAATACATATTTTTGTTTAAATCAAAGATAACTATCACATATTTTCTTCT
Source organism: Hystrix cristata (assembly GCA_004026905.1). Classification (NCBI taxonomy): domain Eukaryota; kingdom Metazoa; phylum Chordata; class Mammalia; order Rodentia; family Hystricidae; genus Hystrix; species Hystrix cristata. The sequence goes on along the minus strand of PVJO010015842.1, from coordinate 39,718 downwards.
ACTTCGACTGCAGAAATTCTTACAGGAATCAGTGTAACTTGTGGGCACTAATTTATAGTAACTAATCTAATCTAATACACCAGTAAACAGGATTCATCTGTTTTAGAACTGCGTTTTAAGACTATTTAATGGCAATTTTTTTTCAACAGGAATTATTCAAAATGAAGCACAAATAAACCGTCTTGAACATTATATTACATCATCTATAGAAAGGAACATCTTTTAGGCAAAAACAAAACAAAACAAAGCAAAGAACACATGAGTGAAGTGAAAAGACAAAGTGCTTCCCTCCACAGGCCTCTGGAAGGAGAATGAAGGGCTTCTGGCGACTGCTGAGGCTTTCCAACCTAATCAGATGTCTGATCTACAATATAACTCTCCCACTGCCCAGGGACATTAAAAACGTACAAGATTTCTATGTATATGTTACAAAGCTGCTTGCAGGTTTTATATTAGCAATTCAATCAAAACACACACATAATGGTTTAAAGTCAGAATTAAAGTATCTGAAAACATGTTCACCTGAAATCGCCTCACAGTTTTACTCCTCATTTTATGTACTATTTCTTATGGGGGGAAAATGGAAATTTATTTTTGGTGATAGTTAATTTTTGTTAGAGGTAATATCCACTCGCATAATGAATTTAAAAATAAACCAAACAGAACCTCTTAAAGCTGATCCTGGGTATACTTTCTCTGATATCAAACCATAGCAACATTTAATTTTGAAAATAAGCAGAAGTAAACATATTGATTTTCTGTTCCTATGTGTAATTCTTATTGAGTGATCAAAGGCTAAAAAGAATTCCTCACTGAAACAGTAAAGACTATAACTCTAAGGCTTTAAAGGACAAAATTTATGAATATATATGAATTCATAAGTTTGGCTTGCAATTATAAAAATGATGGTTACATGTATTTTTATTTTTTGATGTTAAGTTGTGTCAAGAAAACATACACACTGACATAATTTCCCTTTATATACACACAAGAAAATAGATACATGTCTGACAATAGAACATGTGAACTTCATATCAAATTGCTGAGCTTTTAGCACTTTTGTCATTCATTAGCACTTGTACTTCAGTTAGTTTCTAAAAAAATTTTAAGACTCTCATTTTAAACAAATGTAGTCAGACTAGGCTGGCTTTTCCTCTGATATCTAAACAGAATTCCTTCATTGGAGCTGCCTTTCTGCTTCACATACTATTCCTCTCCCTCTTTAAACAAATATCAGTATCACTTAACTGGCTCTTTGTACAACCTGAATTTTATTGTTAAGACATGAGTGTTGAAATTATTTAAAAGCCTGGATGAAGATAGCCTGATATTTGATACGATATTAATGCAATCTGTCTAATCTCTAAAATTCACTACCAAAATTCCTAACAATTATAAGAGTTACATGAATTCAGTAAAAAGCACTTTTGAAAAAGGTACCAGCCATGTTAAGACTAATTTGATTTTAAGAATGACTCAGAGATTTAGACTGCTTTAACTACATTAAAGCAGTTGATGGTGGGTTAAAGCAAAAAACAAATACCAACCACAAAATGTCACGCACATAGTCTATCACTCTAAAACATGACTAAAACACTTGAGAAAAATGTGGCATAAAGGTATAACCACTAACATCACAAGATATTTGATGGGTCACTTAAAGAATAGGAAATCATCTCCCAGAGGTTTGGGAGACAAAAAAATAAATCTTTTGTTAATTAAAAAAAAAAAAGCCAGAGTATAAACAAAATATCCAAGATTAAATAAAACTTTAGGTGATTAAAATTGACTAGCATTTTACAATATTAATGCTAATGGTTCACCATAGTCTTATTTGCATGTTTAACAGCTCCCATTAAAAAGAAAAAAAAAAAAAACAGTCACATGCAGGAAGGAGAAGCAAATGGAAAACTAACGTTATACATGGTAAAGAATAGGGAGACAGAAGACCTATCAGTTCAGTCAGAAATATACAAGAGTGTTTCCAATGCTGGGTCAGGAAATAAGGTAGTTAAAGAAAAGTTGCAATCTAAAGAGAAAACACTTTTAGGAAATGGCAAAATTAAAACAGAAGTAGATATGTAAAATAGATGAATGAAGACAAGGTCTTCCTGCACCAAGGGAGTTGTTTAGGAGAAACAGTGTCCGTTTGTGGCCAGCGATAATACTTTCCATTCAATAGAGTTTGCAGCTTGCTGATTCATATGATTGCAGGCTGGCGCCCTGCTGGCGAGCCTCTCCACTGAAATTAAATCCACTCTCTTCAGTTATAAATTATAATGCTCTATAAACAACACTCCCATTGGGAATGGGGGGAGAGAGAAAGAGAGACAGAGAGAGAAAGAGAGGAAGAGAAAGGAGAGAGGAGTGCAAAAAAGAGAGAGGGAGGGAGAAAAGAGCCAGAGAGGGAGAGCATTTCTGTACAGTCCACTCACTGTTTAATGTCCTGCTCTTCTGCAACAAACAAGGGACGCAAGTCCTCCACAGACAGCACTCCTGCTGTAATTCATACACTGTTTGATGTAGAGCCCAGAAAGGAAAGTGGGATCGTAATGTGAGTCTAAGAGGAAAAGCACTTAGAAATCAATGAGTATGCAAGAAGAAGAAAAGAGAGAATAGGGTTCATACATGGATTTTTCAAATATGTTATTGAATGTATCTTTGGAGTCTTCAGGGAGAATCAAAATGAAATAAAGTTCTTGAATTCTACTTGGATAAATTAGATCTACACATTGTACATCTTTTAGCTATCCAAATCAATCAGAGGGAGTACATCCCCTCCCCAAGAAACTCTGGTAAAACAAAGACACAGAAAAGCAAAGTTAAAAATAATCATTCCCAAACGGCCTCAGACAGGGAGTCGAAAGCAAAGAGAAAGTTCACAGCGCCCACACATGAACGCATTTGTTGCTCTTTAGGAACACCTACGTCAGAAATCAATGTTAAATTTATAGGAGTGAGGTCTCAATTATTTAAATGCTGTAGAATTTGTTTTTAAAAGAAGGTGGTTTTAGGAGTTATTTTATGCTCCCAACACCAAGTAGAAACAATTACTATATGCCAATTAGTGTCCCAAGGACTTGCATCCACAGGTTATTCATCAACTACAACAGGACATAGTTCCACATTGAAAAGAGCCTCTGAAACTTCTTACCAAATGATGACCCTGAAAACAAAAATGAAGGGGAAGCAGGGGCTGGAGTTGGGGAAAGAGTGGGAGAGAAAAGCAACCTGTTCAAATTCAGGTGTGAATGTGGTTTAGGAAAGATAACAAACTAAAATAAAATGCAAGGTGCCATTCCAGGCAGGGAAGTCAGGGAAAAGAACTCTCCACAAACCATACACTTTCATTTCTCCACCTGATTCTAAGTTTTCCCACAAAGAAACAAGATAAAAGAAATGCCACCTTTCTGCTGAAGCCACAGAATGAAGACGGAAAGGAAAGGTGACTGAGATTCCAGGTTTAGACTGGAAGTAATTTTACCAGGCTAAATTCCAAAGCCTGAAAAGAGGACTTTAAAATTAATACATTGACCCAAGACTTAATCAGAGAATTAGGCTTGGTAACAACTCCGATTTTACTTTTTTTTCCCCCCTTAATGTGTCTGGCTGGCTGTCTCTCTGCTTTTGGTTGTGGTGCATACCAAGTAAATTATTTGCTGATAGGTAAATCTCAGCAAATGCTTTTCTTCCTTTGAATTCCTGCTGAGCTTGTTGGGAAAAGTCATTTAAGTCACTTAAAACAATCCCATGAAAAGTAAAACTCAATTCTGAAATAAGAGTATAACTTAGAGCTTAAAAATAAATTAAATAAAGGAAACATTAAAAGATAAATGGAGCAGGATGCTCTGCGGCTGAGGTAATCTGAGTGGAGAGGGAAGAAGGAGAGTTACGTTAATAAATGATTAAAAGGCCTTAACAAGGGCCTATCAGGTTGACCAGGAAAGCATTCCTCTTCCCTGCTCCTCCCTGCGACCACCTTTTTTACATTTGTTCTCAATGCAGATCAATATGGTTTTCATTTGCTGATTTCCATAATGCCATATGTGATCTGCCAGCCTGACATAATGAAGCTAGAAAGAGCTGAAGTCATTTGAACATTCTCGCTTGCATGACTGTCGCCAGTTCGCCAAATGCCTGTTATCTGAGAGCCAATATCTTTCTCTTGCTTATTGACAAATACCAGAGAGGCTTGCTCCTAGACAGACGTAAAAATTCAGCTTTGGGTGGCAAATGTAAGTCAAGATTCAAAGTAAACACTATCCCTCTTCTGTCCCCCCATCACTCTTAACCTGTAATTTAGGCTTGGTTTAATAAGGAAGAACAAAAGTGAAGTGTGAATTATCCATTTTGGAACACAAATGCTACCTTTTGTTGATAAAGCAATGAATCACAAAGAATAAAGTACAAATACTTTATGATGGCACCAAAGCTGCAGGATACATTTATAGGCCCAATTCAAGTTTTCCTATAATACATATATCATTTTAGTCGGACCACTATGAAGTCTCCGAAAACTTTCATGAAAATTCACACCAAACTGCACATTTATTATTTTTTTTCTCTTTGCTAGAGTTCCTTTAATTCGTGCTATTGCATGAAGAAATTCACACACATATATGAAAACTTCTAAATCATTTTTTCATTATATTCTAAAATGGGTTTGTTGAGGTCACCTGATGCAAGAGCCTTCCATGATGCTTGAAATGGATTATTAAAAACTCTATTGTTGCAGCTGGGGGATGTAGCTCAGTGGTAGAGCACTTGCCTAGGAGGTACAAGAGTTCAATCCTCAGCACCCCCCCCGAAAAGAATTCTCTTGTTTAGTGACACCTTTGCATACTGAAAAGAAATTTCAAGAAAAAGTGCAAAAGAACACATTTCTGAAATGACTGCTTTTATATTTTGCAAGCCAAAACCAAAAAACAACAAAAACAGGTGCACTGAATCAAAAGAATTCTTCAAAGTTTTTTGTTTTTGTTTTTGTTTTTTTGAGAGCAAGAGTCTCCTTAAGTTGCTCAGGCAGGCTGGGCTTGGACTTGAGATCCTCCTGCTTCAGCCTTTGTGAGTGTTAATATTATAGGCATGTGTTACTACACTCAACTTCAACTTCGTCTTTAAAAAATATTTAATGTGGGTTGGTGATTTAGCTCAGTGATAGACTATTTGCCTAGCAAGTGCAAGGCCCTGAGTTCGATTCTCAGCATCCCCACAAAAATTTAATGCCAGTGCCTTCATTTATAATAAATTTTATTTGTTTACATTAGACACATTTAATAAATATTCTACTGGTTAAATGAAGTTACGTTTTACACGCAGGTACATAAAAGCCTGTGATGGCAGTTTTGTTCTAGAACTATGAAAACTACATCACAGAAACTGGCCCAAAAAATCTGTCTTCCCCCAAAAACGTGAATGTGTCATGGTGGGGTCAGCATACAGAGTTTTAAAAAGCTCCATCTCCAAATACTACATTTGCTCAAACTCTCAGATCTCAATCTTTGAAGAATTATATGGTTTTTTCCTTCCCTCCCCTTGCTTTCTCCCTTTTTTCTTCCCTTCTTCCTCCCTCACTCCCTCCTTCCAGTCAAGGGCATGCTGGTTTAAAACAAAAGAAAAAGAACAAAACAAAACTGTGGGGAGGCAGTTTAACAAATATCTAAGGAAAGGTCCTGCAAGGGAACAATGTGGTGCTCGGGAGATGAGCATGTGTTGACTTACTCCAGCCTCACTTCCCTTCACCAAATGAATGGACAGTGGTCTCGCCAACAGTGAAAAAAGACTAAGACAACGAGACATTTAAACAGGCTGCTTTGAGAACAGATGCGGTCCAATTTGGTGGTTATTGCTGTTGTTTGTTAATTATTTCAGAAAACAGTAGCAGGTTCTACCCCCAAAATTGGGAAATAAAAATTCACATATTTCCATATTACTAAAAATTCTGGCTATGAATGCTGTGGAGTTCTGATATAAAAGTTGATAATGAGGTAAAGAGTGACATGCAGCAAAACAAAAAACAGGGTGGGAGGAATACAGAGAGTCTAATGGAGTAAAGTGAAGAGAATGTATTTCAGGGACCTTTCTAAGGGGCTCAGATGTTTGGATAATGGTAAGGCAACAAGCTGAATTAAGAAAATTGGAGATGTTACACTATGTTGGGGTTTAGTGAGGCTGGAGAAACTATGCAGATAGAATCTTTAATTAAACACATTGATTTATCTCTTTCCCTCTGATATTAACAGTAAAAACAACTATTAAAATAGTAAGACGACAGAAAAGGTGATCCTGCCCAGATACGAACCAGGAAGCCAGGCAGGAGAGGCACTATCAGTCGGGTGGAACTAGCACGAGTAACATTTTTGCTTCACTGGACCCATAATTACCACACTGAAAGACAAGTCAGACTAACACTGTCCCACATCATCACATCATGGTAACAATAGGTTAGTTCGAATAGTTGAAAAGACTATCATAAAAGGTGGTATTACCAACAGAGCAGACTTCCAAAGCAAGGTAAAGGGGGGAAGGGAAGGAAGAGGCCACTTTTTTGCAGAAGTTCTCTGAAGACAAAGGGAGTTCAAGTGCAACTGACAGGCAGGAGAGGAAATGATGAAGGTTCTTTTGAGCTCTAGTTTGCTCCAGAGGGCAAGGAAACTTGTGTTGGTATGAGGTGACAGAAAGCGTGTTTCAAATGAAGTAGGTAGGAACGGTACTATCGCCTGTAAAGTCCAGACAGTACAAAAATAACAGTTCAACAATAAGTGTTTCCCTTACAGAATAAAACAAAATCTTTGGGAGGCTATAGTTCTGTGCCCCCGCTGGAAGGTCGCCCCTGCTGTAATGAGCCTAACTTTCATTGCTTTGCAGAGATAAAGAAGGAGACTAAGGAACCCACAGTATTGGGAGACTGTGTTTTGTTTTGTTTTCCTCAGAAAGATAACTTCAAGAGCTTACCATCTTCATAACAAAAGAAACAAAAAGATGACTTCCTCCCCATGCTAATTTGGCATCACTTCCTAGTCAGTATTCTTAGATGTGCAGTTGGGCTCCATGCCTTCTAGCCTGAGCAGTATGTTCTTCATAGTTTTAGCCTCTTCTGGAAAACCACCTTAGTGGGGCTGCTCTATATCTCTGCTTCCTCTTATTAAGAACACTGCTTTTCCTGGGCACGGGACAAGAATCCTTGACTTCTTACAGCCAGTGCAGGTCCATTTTAGCCACATTCCCCAAGCTTACAGGAGCACTGTGAGTGTGGAAACCCCGTGGTCTATTCACAACAGCACTGGCAAGAGGACCTGCACACAGTAATCATTCAAGACACCGATATGGAAGACCAGGACCTTCAGACACAACAAGAGGGTTGCACTAGTCCTCAACATGTTCTTTAAAATGGTAGTAGTAAAAGAAGAGTAGGAGAAATAGAGAGGAGGAAGTAGTAGGATCAGGAGTAGTTGTCACTGTAGTTTTAAATGACAAGTTGGAAGTGTAGGTGAGAGCCAATTGCAGCTCAGTCACAGAAATCAGCATTGGAGATTTACTCCCCTTCCACTGGGCTCCCACAGAACCCTGAATCACTACAAAATAAGGTTTGAACAAGGGTAGAGACCCCAGATCGTGACTAAAGGAAGGATTTATAGTCACCTTCAACAAGTGAGAAATGAGATGATGAGGTAAGAATCTTATTAGTAATGCTGGGGCCAAGACCAGGTCAGGGTGGGTTAAGACCGAAGGACCCTGTCATAAGCTCCAGAGGCAGCTTGGTTGGTTTCAGACATTTTAAATTTGGCCTCAGTTTCCTTAACTCTAAACATAGCAGCAACTAAACCTAATTATTAGAAGTTATACAAAAGCAAATCAACATGTGACCGATCAGTGAGAATTACTAAAGAGAGCTGCAAAACATCTGTTGAAGAAAGATATAGAAGGCAGACAATATTATTTCTTGATCTCTTAGACACAGCAATGGCAAATTTCTACTTCTAGAACACACAGGGCCTGTCACACATCTCCTGTGATTGTTCCCACTTTTCAGTCCACGTGGGTGGTGGTTATTATTTTTAATGTATTCCTACTTCAGTAACTCATAAATACGCTTACCTATTCCAATGACCACAATAAATGATGAGAAATAGCACACTGACCCATAAGCGGCAAAGACCCAGAAGGCAACACTTAAAACATAAACTGCCAACAGTAACCTGATCAGGTTTCATAAATCAGGGCAGCAATGGCCCTAAAGAGTGGCAAGGAGAACTCCAGTAATTGCAGCCTCCTGTCTGGAGCATACTGTAAAAATAGCCACAGTAAGCAATCCTCTTGACCAATCAATAGACTCCTATTAACCTCCTGGCCAATTACAGGATGATTGGCTAAGCAAACAAAGAATTATTGGCTGTTTAGTTGGGACTTTATTCAGGCCCCACTCTTCCCCTGTTTCTCATTCTTTTCCGCCTCTCCTCCCCACCCCCTTTCCTGTTAGGAAAAACATCTGCAAACACCTGATATTCATCTAAGTCCCTGCAGTTGTACAGTCTTGTTAAATTGTTACCACCTTTTCCACAAGCAGTTTTGGCAATTAACCTCATGGCCAGAGACTTCAAAGAAAACAACTGTTGAGTTTAACCTCTCTGAGCTACCATAGATTCTTTTATGATTTTTCCTGAAACACTTTCATCCACAGAGGAAAAATGCAGACTGATAAAATTAATGTTTATTTTAATATTTGCTTAATTTATTAAGAAGACAAACTCCTGAGACATTCACCATAACAGGGTGCACTCCCTTCTCAAAGTCTCCACAAAGTGGGGGTTTATTTTAATTTACATTCCCAACACATGTGTGCTTCTCTGCTCTTCCACAAATCCTACATTTGTTGGAATCCAAGGATTTGATACATTTGACCCGCTTTTGCCCTTGTTCACAAATCTCTCATATGTTTCTCAAAACTGTTTAAAAGTTCAGAATGAAAAATGCATGTAAAATTAATGCTAAGAACCAAAGTTGCCATTAAAAATCTATTTTCATTTTATATTTTTACCCTTGCAGATACACTTTTTACATTAAAAGCAGGGCTAATCCTCAACTCTCATGAGAATAAACTACTAGCAATAAAGATCAAAATATATGACTGAGCAAGCAATACAATTCTTCTGGAGTAATCTCGTGGCCTAAGCATTTCAGTGCAATTCGTGCTATGTGACCAGCTTTTTACAGCTGTGTATAATAATAATAATGGGCCTGATCTTCCCAGCTGAAGGCAGGTTTGTAGAGGTGTGTTAACTCTTTCGGGCCACAAAGTTCACTTAGAATTTTAATAAAAGTGATTAAATATTTAGTAGACCCTGAGAACTACTGACTTCTCCTCTTTCTGGCAAGATTACGCCTTGCAAAATTGCCACTAATACTTCTGCCACTCTTTGTGAAACCTGAAGAACTCTGCAAACTAAAGACTGGGAGAAGCTGCCTAACTTTTCTGGAAGTATCATGGGGTTGAAACAATGAATTGGTAACAAAGATAATGAAGCTTTTGTTTGATATTTACAGTCACTGATATCTTCATGTGATAATTAATCCCCCAAAAGTTACAAATAACTTTTCTGGAAGATGACAGTCTACAGTACAGTACTGTACGATCTGATGATTTTGTTGAGGGCCTGGATTTAACCAAGTAATACATTTCAGCCAACAGCACCAGCCCCACAAATCTAGGAGACTAGAGAAGGAAGCATAGTTTCGACATATTTTGGAGACAGACAGAACGGGAACAGATCGCCATTTTTGTTCTTACTAACTGTGTGAGTGAGCACAAATAATTTTACCTATTGGTAGGGATCTTGTAAGGTTAAAATGGAGTTGACTATTTAATGTAAAAGGTCTAAATTGTTTTAGCTAGCCTGAGCTGTTTTAAAAATCAGGAAATATCTATAAAAATGTGAATTTCCTGTCTCTCTTGACTAAATGGACAGTCTGGCAAGGCTGAACCACGTTTCTGCAGTGGCAGCCCGGAACGGAGCACAGGCAGCAACATTAACACAGGTAATTTGCTAAAGTCCCCACCACTTAAGCCTGAGCAACACAACATCGCAGTTATTGAACTCGCCACAAAATGGCTTAACATGGTATTTGGAACAGCGTCTGGCACATAATGTTTGGGACATAATAAGTACTCAATAAAAGGTACTATTAGGAGGAGACCAAATGAAATCAGTTTAATCCAAATTTGAGGGAAGTTTCATAAATGTATTAGCTAAAAATTTCATCAGGCAGAGAATATACCAAGCTCTGAAAATAACAGAAAAACGTTTATGCGAGATCTGTGTGAGATATATATATATATATATATATATATATATATATATATGCGAGCAGTTTTCTAAACCTTCTGGAGGTTGCTACCTACCTAAAATTTCTATAGCACTTATTTTTTATAATGCTGTGTGTGGAATTTAGCACATACTATATCATGTATTGGTATCTACATTCCTAAGCAACTTATAAACTCAAGCATGCTGGAGAATATAAAAATTTAGGCAATTAGAGAAATGGCCATGCTGCAACATGTTCACAGGTGATACTAAGGACAAAAAACTGTTGATAAGGAGAAATTTAGTAGATCTGCTTTGACATAAGAAAGACCCATCATTAGGAAAACAACAAAAGGATGTGTTTTGAAATACTTTCATTTTCTTCAATAAATGAAAGCTCACCTCTGAAATACTATGTTAAATTACAAATCTGCATAACATAGTTCAAAGATCAGCCTCAACTGAGCATAAAGCATACACTCTGAACTTGTAAAATTCAAATTAGGGACTTGATTATGTTATTAGTCGTAGCCCCAGCTTTTCCAGTGTTTATGAGGATTGTAAGGTAAGAAACTGAAGAACATCTTCAATGGAAGCAAAATGCCTGGAATTCAAATCTCCCACACCACTTCAAGACCCTTTCATTCATCTCTTAATTTTGGCTCTTTTTTCAAAGCCAGGAACTATAGTACCAATTTGATGAGGACATTTTACACACACACACACACACACACACACCCCTGAGGGGTAGTAAGGAGAAACCCTCCCAGGAGGTCAGTGATTTCAAACAATATGAAATTGAAAGCAAGTGTCAGAGTGGTTCAAACTGGCATACAAGTTAAGTGACCTTCTGCTAGTAATATGCCAGCCATAGGAGGGAGATCATACAAAGAGGAATGTGTCCTCTAATAGAGCAGGGGAAGGAATGCAGAGAAAAGAACAAAAACATGTCTTGCCTGTGATCCCACCACTTGGGAAGCTGAGACAGGAGGATCACCAGGAGTTGGATGCCAGCCTGGGCTACATAGTGAGTTCAAGGCCAGCCAGGACTATATAGTGAGATTCTGTCTTACACCCTCCACCCTTGTCCCACCCATCCCCACCACCCCCACCCCGCTCCCCGGCCCCGTGCCAAAAAACAAGCAAACAAAAAAGGTATCCACTAAGAAGATTAAAAAGTAATCTCAGATTCCAAGAGTATCTTAGACGTAGCCAGGGAAGGCATGGTGGATTCTGCAGACAAGTGGCCTGGGTTAAAATTTGTGAGAGAAGAAAAAAATGAAATATGTATACGAAGTTCAAATCAAACCCAAGCTCTGTCCACTCCTGTTAAGTGATCTTTCATAATCAACAGAACTCTCCAGAGAGGAAAACGATTTCTGGTCATACTCACTGCAAGATTTAGATTCTTTCTTTCCTTTTAATTTTTATATTCTCGGTCAAGTGTAGTCAGAGGAGGAGGGATATTTGTGCTGAACATTTAAACACAATTTTTAGAACGAACATTAAATGACACGAGGGCCTGGTGCTATGCTGTACAGTTCAATGAACCCCTGCGCAGATCAGCAAGATGGTTGGAAATGCCTCGCTCCGTCTGTTTTTCATCTCCAAAGTCTGTGTACTCAGTAGAGTGTGAAGAGCGCCTCTCTTCTCCTCCCGACACTCTCCCCACGGTCCTGCCCCAGCCCCCACTCCCTCCACAGCCCTGCAGCAGAGAACAGGAACTAGAGCAAATGCTTTTGTGAATTAAGAGATCTTGTGAGCGTAAATCTGGTCAGGCTGCTCCTTTCTGCAGGCCAGACCCTGCTGCTGCCCCAGGATGTGAACTGTCAGTTTGCATAGCTGGTGATGAGTTGCAGAACCATCAGCAAAGGTGAAGACGGCAGAAACAAGAAAGATTCAAGACTGGTGGAAATCATTTCACAAGGAAAATTTCAGCCATCAGTGGGAGGAAGCTTTGAAAAATGCTGCCATTTCCGAGTCAGAATGAAGGAAAAATTAAATTACTGCCGGTGAGGCGAGCCAAAGTTGCATCTCCCTCCAGGGAGAGTTTTGATAATGGTAAACATTTGACAGCTGGCCTAGAGTTGTTATCTGGTTCTAACAGTTGTTATGGTCTAAATGAATATTTTTGATAAAGAAACAGAAAATTTTAAACACTTTTTTATTTTTATGTTTTAAACCTTATGGAGGTGAGCCAAGCAGATTTAGAGCAATTTGTCACCGAGGGCCTGCTCAAAATGCTATAATGATCCTGGTCTGGGAACCTTACTAGTATGATTATTCCAGTTAATCTATATGAAGTAATTCTTTGATGTAAATCAACTTACTAGGAAAATATCTTTAACCTTTGACTTCATCAGCCACTGTAAAACCAATTCCAATAGTTGACTTAAAGAAGTCAAGAAAATAAAAGGTTAATGAAAGCAATATGAAATGATGGGCCCAAGGATATGCACAGAAATACTGTGTTGTTAAATAAGTAGGGTTTTTTTTAGCTACTGAGGGCCAACAATTATAAAATTCCACACTTTCACAGATTTTATTATTTTATAAAAATATTAGGCCAAACATTTCAGAGAGGCAACAGAAATCAAGTAGCCAACATTTTAAACCTAATAAGGACTGCTTACTGGGTGTCTGAAAGTTTTGCAACACCAGAAGATGTAGAATGCCTGAAGGGATGTTTCATTATAAAACATTTGCTCAATTCCTATATATAGCATAAGAAAACAAGTCTGAGTTATTGTCTGAAATGTTCCAGGTCTTCACAGGCACAGGATCCGTCATAGTATCTAGACATGCGTGCGGAAGAACAGATGGGAGGGAGTCCCTTGCCTTATATGGGTTTGCTGATTGTTGTGTCTTCTCAGAGAGAAGCGAAGTCCCAAGAATACTGTAACCCGCTCAATCTACCTAAAAAAGAATACTGACACTCCTAAATTTACTCTGCCTCTTACATTCCATTAGGCAAGAGTAGTCCACTGGCAAAAGACAGGGACAATGGCAAAAAGCAAGTAGGAGAAAGGAGCCAGAAAACAATTCTCCTGTGGAATGAAAAATAACTTCGAAATTATTTTCTGGGGGAAAAAAATTTACAAAATTTGAGCATTACTTGCCTAAGATATAACTGGTATAAAGTTAGGGGAACTTACTACTTAGTATTCAGGGAAGAAAAGCTTCACTAAGCACCTACTTGGTGCTGCCCCTGGAGGATTCAGCCTCGATTCCGAAACAGTAGTGGGACACACGGGCCAACCAAATTGCCCCACCTGGTCACCAGCTACCCTGTCTTTCTGTGACTTAATACTTCGGAATGCATTTGCAAGCATTATACCCTGACCAAAGGAAAAATTTATTCAAAATCTTTCCATCTATTTTTCTTTAAAAAGCAAAATCAGAAGACCTACCTTAATTCTGTATTTGTGGGAAGTAAGAATTTCATTATTTTTTTCCCCAGGGACCCTGACCTGCCTTAATATGAGAGTATATAAATTGATATTAAAGTATGGTATTTTGAGAATGTTTCAAAGTAAGGTCAAACTGGTGTTAAAAAGCCCTACTAGTGAAGGCTAAAATAACAGTCTGGCTGAGCAGTCTTAAGTGCAGCTGACTCCAATTACTAAGTACATCCTAGTGATGTTTTTCGCTAAAAAGAACAATGCAAGCAAGTCTCTGAGTTCAAAAATAAAGTCAAAGAGAATTCATTCATAAGCAAACTGAGACAAATTATCCCAATACTGTAGCCATACAGGCGGGTGATGGTTAACATCATCTTTACCAATGAGAAAAGGTAATTTCTTTCTTTAATAAATAATCAGAAAAAGAGATGAGGAAAATTCTAAGAGAGAACAAATGCTGGATGAAAATGCTTCTTTTGACAAAAATATTCTAAGAAAATTCCTAAGAAATGTATGAGAATTTATATGTAACCTAAATACTATAAAATGATGGAAAAGTGCTTACAAGTAAGTTTTTAAAAAATCTCATTGTGGAGAATTTCATACACTGAAAAAGATAAATATAGACAATGCATCCATCACAAACTCCAGCAAGCATCAAAATGGGCCAATCTGGCATTGTCCACACCCTCTTCTTTCCTCTTTCTGTATTTTGAAACAAATCTCAAATGCTACCAAATCCACTTTTGTCAACACAGTATATGAACATAGATCTTCCAAGTGCATTGGTTCATACTGACCACCTTCACCTGCCTCCCTGAGCCAGGAGTAAAAAAGAATTAACTTTTACTCTCAGGGAACTATACAAATCTAGGTAAATAGGAAGCACTTATCCGGTACACAGGATTTTTTTCTTATATGAGGGCTGATGACTTCCACGTACCCATCTATATTTTTATTCCTCTATGCAAACATCCCCTCGGACAAGTGCTCCTCTATAACCAAAACTGAGGTCACATCAGCTAACACCAAGGAAGGCAGCATCCTACAGTAGTTAAGACATCAGCTTCAATCATGCAGATCTGAATTTAAACCTGGCCCTGTTGATTACTAACTTTGTGTTCCTGGTCAAACTACTTAACCTTTCTGAGTCCCTGTCGCTTCACCTCTAAAACTAAACTAATCACTACATCACAGGATTGTTAAGAAGATTAAATGTGCTGATACATACAAAGTTCATAGCTGAGGGCCTGAATAGTAAATGTAGTGCTTTTTTTTTTTAACAAATCAAGCAAGAGTCGTAATTACAACTAATATATATCAATAATGAGAAAATATATGTATATGGGGAAAAGGACGAAACGAGGGGTAAAAATACTCTAACAAATCTTATCATCAACTAATTTCTAAGAGGCTGAATGTGTGTACAACAGGAACTTTAATGAACTTTAAAACATGGGTGATTCAACCTCTGCATAATGGTTTAAAATATTTAAGCAACCCAATGCCCCACACTAAAATGTAAAGGACTTTGATTGAAGAGTGTAACATTTAAGCTGTACGTGTTGGTACAT
Organism: Hystrix cristata; assembly: GCA_004026905.1. Taxonomy (NCBI): domain Eukaryota; kingdom Metazoa; phylum Chordata; class Mammalia; order Rodentia; family Hystricidae; genus Hystrix; species Hystrix cristata. Next base: position 24,439 of record PVJO010015842.1, on the reverse strand, counting down.
GTCAAAAGTCCCAGCACTCAGAAGTCTGAGGCAGGAGGAGCTCACATTTGAGGCCAGTATGGGCTACGAAATGAGTTCAGGGGTAGCCTAGATTATATAGTGAGACCCTGTGTCAAAACAAACACACAAACAAGAATGTAATATTTATATATTAGGATAAGTAGTCAGGATAATAAAGAATGAATGCTCACTCCAAATGAACCAGCCCTGTCAATTTGTACAGGTGAAAGAGGGTAAAGAGCTGTGATAATACTGATAAGGACAAGTAGCTGCTGTAATGGGTCTCTCCCTGGCTTCATGCCTCCACCATTTCAGTATTACATGTAGGTCTGAAACGAATCACTCAAATGAACAAAGGGAATGGGAAGGCATGCTTTTTGCTTACTTAACATCTGTCAGGTCTCTTTTTTTGTTTGTTTGGTTTTGTTTTTTTTGGGGGGGGTCCTGGGGATTGAACTCAGGGGGCCTTGTGCTTGCAAGGCAAGTACTCTAACCACTGAGCTAAATTCCCAGCCCTCTCTTAACATCTGTCAAGACACTTGCCGATCAGGATAACATGTACCTTAACTCATTCACTATCAAACCACTACATTATAGTCTACACTATAATAGTGATGGCAAAAGTTTTAGAGCTTTCAATGATAACAAAGGGCCAGCAGTGGCACCCGTGCCATAGGTTCTCCACCCCTGATCTGTAATGTGCCTAATATCTTACAGTCATTTCAAAAAGAAAAAGAACTGACTTACAAGTTTTGTGTCAGAATTGTCTACATATTTATTAATTTTAAAATCACAAACTAGAAGCTGTTCGAAGATTTTACAATGAAAGTATGCTTTTCTCTTTTCTCTTGCATTCCAAAGTTATAGAAAAGCTATCCTAAGATGGATCACCAAAGGGCAGAGAACTACTTCTCAAGTGCAGAAAAATAAAATTAGAAAGCTTAGCAGCTTTTATGTGGCTTCCCAAATTGTGCCTCAGCTGTGGTGATTACTTGGTAAATGTCTGACTGTGAAAAACTCTTAATGAAGTCATTTTCTTTAGTCTTCCCACTTCTATTCAATCCTGCTGTTACAATAAACTTCTCCACCTCAAAACCTTCAATTTTTGTCCCATGTTCCAAGTTTTGCTCCAGCACTTTCCTTTCACAGCCTGGTCCTAACTTTCCTTGACAGTTGGATCTTCCACAACTTCCCCTCACATATCCTATACTATATATTCAAAGCAGACTCCTGTTCTTTCCCAAATTAGTCCAGTATGTGCATGCCTTGGTGCCTTTGTTTCTTGCCAACAGGATCTTTTTTCTCTATCTTCACCTTTCAGCCTTCCACCTATTCCTCAAATTCTAGCTCAAATGGCAGTTTTTCCAGAAAACTCTCTGATCATCCATGAAGGCTAACCATTCCCCCCTCTGCATCCTGTGAGAACTCCATCTGCCTTATTCCACAATCTCTGTGGTTTTGGTATCCACTGAAGTCCAAGCTTCTGGGGACCAGAGGCTACGCCTTCTTCAGTTTTTGTGAAGTGACCAAGGAGCATGGTACTTTAAATTACACTTAACTACACTACATCTATATGAGATTTAGGAAACCATCAAAAATAGCGTTTGCACATTTTCTGATAGGCAGTCTACGCAAGGAATCCTTTGAAGGGAATTTCTTAATTAGCCTCACCAACTCGTGGTCAATATGGTTTGTGCTACAGACAAAGCCTGCACTGAGTTCATATGATATGTGCCCAGAACGCAGAGAGCAGCCAACCTCTCTAGACAGAATAAGAAACTGAAGAAGGAAGACACATGTGTAAGAGGAAACACCAAAACCACAAGTGTGGAATAAGTATTTGTGAACTTCTTTTGGCCAAATCCCAGACATTTTTAACCTCCTCACACTACCATTTAAAGGAGTAAACCAAGAAAGGGAATAATATCTTTACCCTTCTTTTTTAAAAGATTGCTAAGTTCTTAGATTAGATCATTTATTTATAACACTAAGAAAAAAATATGTAATCTTGAAACATGAATATATCCATAATGTAGAATTTAAATCACAATTAGTACAAGGTAAGTACAAGGGGAAATAAAAAAGAAAATGATTACTATTGAAAATCCAAGAATCAAAAATCCAAGTCTCCATTATACTTGAGGTCTTGATTTGCTAGATCTAATAAGTATAATGGATGTATATACAGTAAGTCCCCAACTTACAAACACTGGAGTTGTGAACTTTCATAGATACCAAAGGACCTCACATTATGAACATTCAGAGATGCAAACAGATCAAGGAAGTAGCTCACATGTCTGCTGGACATTGTCATAGTCGTGCTGCTGTGTGCTTACTGTATGGTGTGACAGTGTACAGTAGGACAGTGCTCAGTCAGAGCCCTGGATGGCCAGCAGCAAGAGGAAAAGTGTGGTGACGTGAAGGGGACTGCAAGGGAGCACAAAGCAATGTACATTGTGTATCTGTGTCAAAGGTGTATGACTCACTTTGTCGGATTTGGGAATGAATCCAACTTAGTGCTCACAGAATGGAACTCGTTCATAAGTTGAGGATTTATTGTAAGCAAAAACATAAAGTAGGTTTAAAAATAACTTGTCAAAGTTTAGAGTTAATTTAACATGGCATTTGATATAATTTTCTCCTTTTTAAGAATGTACTGCTGCTGAAAGTATACCAACTTATAATTTTTATCTCCATAATTAAAATCCTATAGATATAAACAGAATATCCTAAGCTATGGAATCTTCTGAAAATATTCAGAAAAAAATACCCAGAAAAAAAAAAAAAACTTTTACTATCCTGCTGAATGTCTAAATGCACGTGGACTAAAAGGCCAAAAAATGCTAGGATCTCAATAAAGCAGAAGTCTCTTATTTGAACAATATGTCTTAAACACCTAAAACAATTATATTGGTTACATTATCCATTTACCCCTCAATGTCTCAACATTACCCCTTAAATGGATTATTTCTTTTGTAAGAACAACCAATTCAACAGAAAAATGAAAAATTGCTTACTAAAGATGTTCAAAAATGTTGAAGAAACTCTAGACTGTAAGTTTTCCACTAATAGACTAATTTTGTCCATGTACAAGTCTCATAACCAAGTAATTGTAAAATAAGCACCAGATAAGCAGATGGTTCCGCATTTTCAATACGTATTCAACACTGGTAATGTTATTCAATCTGAAACTGGGGTCTCTGGTCCCTAAAATGTTTTCTGGACTTAAATTTAGGTTTGTGGTTTTGTCAAAGCTAAGATTTATAAAGCTGTGCTACCTAATATGATAACCGTTTACTACATTTAAACTATACAAAATTCAATAAATTCAGTTGCCAAATTTCCAGTGCTCCAAAAGCTATCTCACTATCATATTGGCCATTACAGATATAGCACATTTCCGTAAGAACAGAAAGTTCAAGATCACCAGTCTCACATTTTGGTGTATCTCAAAGACAGAGCTGACAGTGCCACCTGTGGCTATTCTCATTTTATATGCTGCAAATTAGATCCTTACAAGAATTCAGAACACACTGTGCCTTCTCTACCACCTCAGAATCTTAAGACATAGAATAAAAAAGTGGCTGCTTAGAGGACTCAAAGAAAACAAGAAAGCAACCAAGACAACTACCACCAACTAACAAAAACCTCACTCTCGCTGCTATAGTTTGGATCTTGAATATCCCCTGAAGAACTGTGTGTTATGGGGTTGGAGATTTAGCCCAGTGGTAGAGCACTTGCCTAGCCAGCACAAGGCCCCAAGTTCGATCCCCAGCACCACCCCCCAAAAAAGGGTTGGTCCCCAGGGCAGTGCTTTGGAAGGTTGTGACACCTTTGGGAGGTCGCCCTTATGGGAAGCTCATCAGGAGCGTGCCCTTGAAGGAGGCTGTGTGATCCTCACCTCTTCTTTCACTCTTGAGCTTAGGAGGTGAGCAGTTTTGGTCTGCCATGTGCTCCTGCCATGATGTGATGCCCTGCACAGGCCCAAAGCAAAGGGACCAACTGACCATGGGCTAGGACTTCCAAAACTGGGCCAAAATAAACCTTTTCTCTTGATAAGTTAACTATCTTCAGTATTTTGTTCTAGTCATGGAAAGCTGACTAGTACAATCATTCATAAAGTATAAGGCCTATTCAACTGAAGAAATTCAGTATTTAGCATTCTGAATAAAAATAATACTCATATTATTTACAAATTGTTCATATCTGCTATATATACATATTGCCTTTGGTAGGTACATGCATTTTTGCCTAACAAAGAAGTTTATTATGTGACAAACATCAAGCTTGTGGAAGCAACATGAACAAGTGGAATGAAAACAAGTTTTGAAACTAGCCAAGAGCTAAGTTCTGCATTCCTTCATTTATACTTATATTTTCTGAACAATTTACTGCATTGCCTCTGCGTTTTCCAAAAAGAAAGAAGTGATAATCAGCTCAACTTCCAAGGCTTAAAGTCAGTATTAAAAAAGATGATATAGCATCATTTCATCAAGAGATGACTGGATAAGAAAAATGTGGTTTTTATATACAATGGAGTACTATGCTGCCATAAAGAAAGATAAATTTGAGGCACTTATAGGTAAACAGATGCAACTTCAGAACATAATGCTAAGTGAAATAAGTCAGACACACAAGCTCAAATACCACATGGTTTCAAGACAGAGACAGAGATAGAGAACGAAACAGAAAAGAGATAGGAACAATTCATTTTCAAACTCTCCCTACTTGTTCTGAGTAGCTGTCATTTCTCTTTTCCCACTTTCTCATCTTCAAATAAATTGTCTTATTTTATTTTTTTAAAAAGGAGATAAATAGGAGGTAGAGAGAAGTTCCTATACTTCCCTAAATTACATATTCCATTGTTTCTAAAATATTTTAATATATGCTAATTTGTTTCATTTATACTGTATTACTAGTTTACCTTAGTTCATTGAAAAGAAAATTTTGTGTTATTATCTGTTTCTTTTTTTTAAGACTCTTTCTGGTTTATGTGTTGTATCCTGAGTAACTAATTTGAAGATAATGATACACAGTACATTAACAACAACAACAACAACAACAAAAAAGAATGTATGTCTGGCATCAACTAGTACGTGATAGAATCAATTGCACTAGCAACGACTGTGGAAAACAAAACCAATGTCACTAATAACTCCTAATAGTGAACCAAGTTTTTAAAAAACAGCTTTATTGAGATCTATTTGAAGTATGTAATTCAATATGTATCAAGTGTCTCAGTGCTCAATACAACATTGAGACAGAGACAGACAGCAACAGAAACACACAGGAGGTTTCATATGTGACACGAGGGAAGAGTCTGGACCAGACCTTACGGTCAGCAAGTGTTTTCTGTAAGATCCAGATAGTAAAAAGATCTTTAGGCCATGTGGTCTCTGTTAAAACTACCCAACTCTGTCATCGGAGCGAGACAGCAGCCACAGCTAATACATGAATGGACGAGTGAATGACCATGCTGTACCCATTAAAATGTGACTGATGAGCACTCAAATTTGAACCTCACAGAATTTTCAGGTTTTATAAAATACTAGTCATGTTTCTGTCCTCTATCATTTAAAACTATGGAAACTCTTCTTAGCCTGTGGGACTGCAAAAACAGGTGGTGGCAGCCATCTGCCAAGTTTTGCTACCATGCGAGGACCTCAAGGTAGTAAGTTAGCTGACCAGATTAAAAATGGAGCAGAATGCTTCCCCACAGATTCCTGGAAGTACTGACCATCTTCTAGCTATTTTGTGCTAGAGAAAAAAATGCACATGGGCTTAAATTTTGTTATTAACTTGCTTATAATACTTACACTGCAATGGTGTGCTAACTCGAAGGAATAAAAAGGTTATTTCAGGGCACTGTGGTGAAATGACATTTACCTAATGCTGATATAAATTTCCTGTTAATTAGTGGGCACTTGACACTGATGTAATCTGATTAGTGTGGCAAAATCGGCCCTAAACAAGCTCCTCAGAACTAACAGAGTATGTCCTTGAATTAAAAGAAGTGGTGCTGGGTGGCAAAAAGTACCAGCTATTAAGTAAGAAACCATTTATAATCATCTGTTTTCATGAAGATAACACACCTCGCATTATCATAAGAAGTAGGAAACACAGCACTTGATACATAGTAGGTCAGGTGTTCTCAGTGTTCCTGACAGTCCTGGTTTGATGTCAGGTCAGACTACGGAGACTTCAGACAGTCATAAATTTAATTTGAAACTATTTGCAAGAGAGGTATCTGATAACATGAACTCAAATTGTGGATAAAACATATTGCTTTTACTAATTGTTATAATGGTTTATTAAAGAAAATGTCTATGAGATAAGTAGAGAATTAATCTGTATAAACAGTTCTTTTAAAAATCTGCTTCATTATGAGTCTAATTTCTTTTTTGTTGTTGTTGTTTTTTGCAAGAGCCATATATGGTGTCCCAGTATAACTAAAGCCATTTAAAAATCTAAAAGATGATACTTGGAATCTTTGATGTGGTTCTTTAAGAATATATTCTCTGATCTTGAGAATATTACTTAACTTTTCTTAGAGACAATACAATGATATCAATATGGGGGTTAAATAATGTTTGTAAATTTAATTACTTAACTATATAGTAGATGCACAACTAATGTTAGCTATCTTTAACTTGAAATGTCAATATAATCAGTATTCCTGTTTGTTTCTAAAATGCCCTATCAGGACAGTTCTCCCAACTTACAGTACTTCTTTATCATTCAAAACTAAATGGATCTAGAAATTGTCCAGTCTGATACTCTCATTTTACAAAAGGATTAAGTGATCAAACTCACAGAGGGAAGAACAAACTTGTAAAGAGTGAGAGCTCTGCCTGCAAAGAGTTTGGGAGAGAATAGATGGACAGAGGATAGTACATCGGTACAGAGCATAGTAGGATAGGAAGAATAAAGTCTAATGTTTTGTAGTCCTGTAGTATAACAGGACTTAAAGATTGACAATTATCCCAATCTGATCATCACACATTACATACATGTACTGAAGTATCACACTGTATCCCATGATCACGCATTACTGTATGTCAGTTTAAAATGTATGTGGAATAAGTGAGGGCTCTCCTACAAATTAAACTCTTCCCCAAGTACAAAGGCAAAGTCAATTACTCGATGGATCTTGGGAATGCATATATGAAAATCATATTCTAACTATGTCTACAATATACTTTGTTAAGGGACTATATAGAAAGGAAGTAAAGACAGTAATTATTCAAGGTTCCAGCCTGTCACAGGCCAGTGAGTGTCACAGAAATCACCCTTCCAAATTCATTCACTTCAAGAGGCTAAGGAAATAACCTATTTCCATTTCCTTCATTTCTATCTAGTTTTTCTGATCCAGTTCTGATCTGGTTCCCACATCCTCAAAGAAAGATTCAGATAACCATGAAATCTTAATATGCGTGTTTGAAGCCAGGAAAAATAGAGAACAGAATGCTAGTATTTCACATTGGGAAATACTTGAGGTGGCATTTCATTTACTCTTAAAAATTACTAAGTCCTCCTTCACCAGTTAACAGAAAAATAATTTTAACTGGCTCAAATTTGCATAGAATTCTACTACCCTGGAGCATACTCCTCAAGTAATTTTAGAAACTTGGTAACCAGTCCAGCAGTCTAAATCTTCATATATTGGCAGATGAGCTGCAGCGATCTCTGGCTTCTCCTATAGACCTTGTACTTGACATCATTTAGCCTAGACCCAGACCCCAGATGACCTTGTCTTTGTACTTGGGGAAGAGTTTAATCTTTAGGAGAGACACAATCTCTGTGAAAATGACATGAGTGCAAAAGGTCTTACCCAACCCTTCTCTCAAAGGGTGCTCTTTAATCTTTGATCACAGATGTTCATCAGAATGGGGTAACTTCTATTTGAAGCTGAGAAACAGTACTTATCATTTATTGTTGTTTTGTTTTGTTCTGCTTGAAAAACAGGTAAAAATTCCACAAAGTTCCAAAAGATTAACTTGAAATATTTTCTTCCCACTGATGATTTCTTTCCTTTTTTTTTTTTTTTTTTTTTTTTTTTTTTTTTTTTTTTTTTTTTTTTTTTTTTTGATACTGGGTCTCACCCATGTAGTTCAGGCTGGCCTTGAACTCGCCATGTGACCCAAGCTGGTCTCGAACTCAGGATAATCTTCCTGCCTCAGCCTCCTGACTGCTGGGATTATAGGGACACACCACCACCCCTGGATAACTAATGCTCTTTTTATCAGCTCGTCCATCCAACTGGATTTAAATTTTCCTTTAGCACTAAATATGTGACCAAGTTCTCTACATTTCGTCTACAAAAAGGAATCCAGACGATTGAACCAGGATCTGCCTCCAGAATTCAAATCTTTCAGTAGATCAGGTGATAAATCAGGGTGATGGCATTTTACGAACTTTGCTTAGATTCTTTGACACTTTCCTGTTACATATATATATATCTGGTAAGGAGCTTCTCATGCGTGGAGAGCAGGAGAGTTGGCTTCTATTTATCTATCTTGTCTTCATTTCTACTTTGCCTCCTTGGCATCTAATAAAGTGTGTAGCACACAAAGTATGCAGGTGCATACACAGCGGTTTGCTCTTCCTCATCAGAATACTTATTGGCTTCCAAAGCACTTTATCCTTTCCTCAAGTATTCTAAAGGTGATATATGACATGCGATGTAGTTCAGAGATTCGCTGGATAAACCTATCACAACTAATCTATAGCCTTAGCATTTATTCTAACATTAGAAAACATTCTCAGAGAAAACAGACTTCTCATTAAGTTTGATAAGTGTAGTAGATAGTGGCTTATGTGCCCAAAGATGAAGAAACTACTGATCTGAGAGATGCCCAAAGACTAAGGTCAAGTAATGATACTGTACTTAGCTGCAGTCCCCACATATATTCAAGTAACTCTGAAATAGTGTCTTTAGTTATGGACACAAAATTAAATGTGAAACTCTGACCTAGTCATGATTAAAATTACCAAATGGACAGGAATTTATTTTTTCCTCTGGTTATTCAGTCTTGTAAAAATAAGACAAGAAGGTGATTATAGGTACCTAACATCAAATTTAGTAAAAATCACTAGAAAAAAGCCAGAAGTGTAATTTAATGATCTGAGAAATTAGGCAAAAGTGTCAGGTCTGAAGAATTTAAAAATGGTTATAGGTCAAAGCATTAAAAACTTCTTTGGGGATGGAGTAACTCTAAGGGAACATGGTGAGGTATCTGCCCGGGTTAATTGCAACCCTGCATGAAAAGCAGTTAACAAGTGAGAATTAGAACACCCAGGAGGAAAAGAAAAATGTTTCCAGTGCCATGAGAAATAAACAACAAAGAAGAAATATTTCCTTTGGCTACCACGGCCTCCTTTTCAAACGCTCAGAGGAGCTGCAGGGAATGCCAAGGACTGGTCTGCTCTCAACTCCCTCTGAAACATTTGTCTTCATTACCACTCTTTTTAATCAGGGCTCCTTCATGAGTGTTTCTGCTCAGCCCCTCAGGGGCAGCTCTGGTCTGCGATAAATCAGAATCCACACCGCAAGTCACTAATCAGCACTCTCAGGGAAAGAAAAACAGAGAAGTGCGGACCACTACGGGCTGAAAAGGCCGGGAGGCTCACAGGACTCAAGGAGAAAGGCCTCGATGGAGAAATAAGCGTGTGAAGGTGGATGGGGACACCAATGTCAGGATTTACTTCAAAATCTCAAACGCAAATTTTTCACACCTGAGAGACTACAATATAATTTTGATTCAATGGTATAAAATTATTAATTTGTTTAATGAATTACCATTTGTATCCTCATCTTAACAATTTTTATAGCTAATTCACGATTTAAGCCCAGGGCAGAGGAATAGGAGATAAAGTAATTCAAATGAGCAAAGTTAGGAACTCCTCTTCTCAACTGATGTCTCAGTGATGACATTAAGAAACAGAACATCGTTTTCTAAATGGAATTAGAATCTATCTTAAAATTATAAACACATAGTTCTGTTGTTGTTTCTTTCAGCATTTTTCTGTGGCACAGGGAGTTGAACCCACGGCCTTCCCACTGAACTTCATCCCCAGGCCACCCTCCCTTTTTGAGATGGGGTTCTTGCTAAGTTGCCCAGGCTAGACTCAAACTCACAATCCTCCTGCCTCAGCCTCCCAGGGTCCTGGGATTACAGGCATGCACCACCATGCCCAGCTCACATCATATTTTTTTCCCATTAGATAGCATCTCAGAAATAACCTGTAGAAACACTAAAACATTCTTAAAAGGTCAACATAGCTGGTTAGTAACATAGTTCACTCTGGACCCTAGGAGTCTACATATTTTATATAACTATAGATCTGATGCATAGGTCAAATACATAAATATATCAATTACAGAGGTAGCAATGCAGAGAATAGGACCTTAGAAATGTAGCTGGATGCTAGTCTTATCTGTGTAACTAACTGATTTATCTAGGCTAAATCATTTTACAGTCTGAGTCTCAATTTCTTTACCTGTGAAATAATTAACCTATTTCTTACATACAGTATTGACCTGCTAAAATTCCCCATAAATTCAAGATATTTTAAAGTTATTATGAACAGTTTTTTCTGAGGGAATTACTGGTGTAAAGAGTTAAGAGGATTCATAAAAGAGAGAAATTTAACTTTTCATAGATCCAGATTATGGAAAATACTTCTAGGACTCTTAGAGACAAGTGACCCCAGAGACACCAAAAGGACCATAGCCAGTTATGCAAATGAACAAGCTAAGAAATTAGTCCATGACTTTCAAAATCGATGCCAACTTTTCTAATGCAAAATTTAAAACCTTTTTTATATCTATCTACCTATGAAAGAGTGTGTGTGGACTCCAGAAAACAATCACAGGTAATCCTTAGCCCAATACAAAATGCTACACAACAGTAAAATCGTCACACCCAGCCTAAGAGCCAAGAGCTGTTGCTGTTCAATTTCATTGGCCTTTTACTGCTTTACGTCTGTGAAAGGTGGTGGCATGCAAAGGCCTTCCACCACATGGCCATGTCCATGACAACAAGGAGCCCCACTCAAAGGCGAGTCACATGCAGTGAAGAAACATTAGTATTCTCCCCACTAAAATATTATTAAAGATAAAAATAAAATATATCAAGTGAACAAGCATACATCAAAGTGAGGAACACTTTCTGAATCTAGATTAAATAATTAGTCCCCTGCTTTTCCTGTTTCAACCAGAACCTTTGACTGTCATGACTTTGCAATGAAAACTCTCAAGACATCAGTAGAAACATTTCTTTTTTTTTTTTTTTTTGGGTGCCAGGAATTGAACTTGGGGCCTTGCACTTGCTAAGCAAGCACTCTAACCACTGAGCTAAATCCCCCAGTAGAAACATTTCTTGATACTGACTTTAGAAGCTGGGATCTGAACTGTTAGGAGTCCAATGGAACTATGAAGAAGGTCAATTTTACTAGAGGGAGAGTGCTTAAGGAGGAGACGCAGGAGAAGCATGGTTTAAATCTCTATTCAAAATATCTGAAGCCAGGTGTCGTGCCACACACCTGTAATCCCAGCACTCGGGAGGCTGAGGCAGGAGGATCACCATGAGGGCAAGGCCAGCCTGAGTGACACAACAAGATGCTGTCTCAAAAAAAAAGGGGGGGGGTGGGAGGAGGGCTGGTGATTTAGCTCAGTGGTTAGAGTGCTTGCCTTGTAAGCAAAGCACAAGGCCCTGAGTTCGATCCCTGGCACCAAAATATAAAAAAAATTAAAAAAAAAAACAACCTGCCCCCAGAAAACAACAAAAAAAATTCGAACCCATGCTGTAAAATGGGATAAAATCATGAGAACAGGAGTGACATGACAAAAGCGGTATTTTAGGAAAATGTTTCTTTCTGTGTTACGCAAGATAAACTGGCAGAAGAAGTAGGTTTAGAGAGACTAAAGGCTGTGAGGCCAATTTGGGTGCTCCTGCAGTGCTCCAGGCAAGAGGTAATTAAGAATCAGTTTGTGGTTACTCTGATGAATGGGGTCCTTTGGTTGCATTGATTGTTCTTTTGATATAAGAGAGAATGATGCTAAGGAAATTGTACAGATTAGTTTCTCTTAATTAACTGGAAAGGTATTTTGTTTGTTGGTTTTTAAGGAGCGCTGTCTGGGATTTAAAATTGAGAGGAATACTTATGCAATTATAAAGTATTAATAAGCATTTGAAAGAGCTTTACATAAAAAAGTATCTACAGTACATTAAAATTTAGTCACATCAACTCAGTAAAGGTGAATGTGGGTCTTTCAGCTGTCTCCCAAACATGCGATTACAACAACTGGACAGATGCCTCCAGAGCATCGCCCATACAGTGGGTCTCAGAAGTGGCAGCTGTCTGAGTCACGGGAACGGAGCGGGTGAAGATGCCTTGGAACGCGGCATTGCCTGTGCAAACCCAAACCAGCGCCAGGCTAGAGAAGTGCTGGCAGCCTGACAGGAGGGATAAGGATGTGCTAATTTAAACTCTGCAATTAAGCCATATATGATTTAATGATCTTCTATGAGAAATGATTAAGTCTGGCTTCTGTAAACCTTCAAAGAGGTTCAGTGAAAGAAATAAATCAAATTGTAGTTTCTAAAAAACGGACAAGCAAAGACATGAAGTCATGGACGAATTCAAGGTGTAAAATGAAGGCCTGATCACTGAGCATCAGCACCTCCCAAACGGGATGCGCCAGGTTGCGTCTTCTCCAGCGTCATGCCCAAGAGCAACACAGCCCCTCCTCAACATTTCCAAAGTGCTTTAAGTCTCTCTGATGCCCTAAAATTTGAAAATCTAATCTGGCTGCTATAAAGCAACCCGTCTCAAACATATTCTCATTCCTGACAAATACCCACCCACTAGTAGGGCTGGGAGACACCTGGCAACCAGAGCAAGTTGTCAAAACTGATCATTATAAAATGTCATCTTCTAAAAGTCCAACCTTTGCTTGATGCAGTGTTCTCCTTGGAAGAGCACTCTTCTGAGAGCTGTAAGGAAGAGGTTAGAATTGAGGAGGTAGCCCTTGGAGTCTACGCTAACGACCCTGTTAAAAATGTAAGGATAAATGATGATGGTAAAATGTTTTACAAAAAACAACAACAACAAAGGAATTCATCAATTATGCTCTTCTACTTCAAAGAAATTAATTTTTAGCACTCCTCTTTTGAGGAAGGGTCTCTGTTCACCCTCCTCCTCACTTCAATTTCCTTCCTTATTCTATACCCTCGGGTCACTTGCTCAGCGCAACATGGCCTAGGCTACATATAAAGTTCACAGCTATTTGCCTGATCTCATGATCCTCTATCAAAACAGCACTTTCAAAAGTGCTTCCTGTCTGGCTCTGCACTTGAGTGTTTCCTCGGCTGGATCAGCTGCCAAATTAAATCCCTTTGGTAGAAAACTGGAGAAAACTCAGTATAGCCCTATCCCTCTCTCCACCTTAGGGCTGACATCCGGAAGTGACTTAGGAAGTACTCTAATAGTTACCAAATTTGGGGAAACTGATTTAACTTTTCTGTGCTAACCATGTGTTTATGAGAGACTGAATCACTAATCATCACTTGACCTTGTGACAGACCAAAAGATGCTGATTTTTTGTCCTGAAAAAAATTTTTTTTTTTTTTAACCAGCTAGCACAGTGATGTAAATGCAAAATCATGTTGTGAGACAACTGCAAACATGCAGGTTTCCAGATGTCTGACAGGACAGTGCAGAAACAACACAATGGAGGGCTAACAGTTTCTGTCACAAACTCTGCTGAGTTACTCGCTTTTTCTTCCCCCCACCCAATACTTTTTACAAGTGCTACATTTTATATAGTTGTCAAATGATTCAGGACAGAGAAGAACTGAAAGTACATCTATCATTTGTCAAATTCTGTCTTTAAAAACACAGAAAATGTTCCCAATCTATTATTATTACTATGTTTAGCACTAACTGCAGTGTGCACTTAAATGTGTATTTACTGGTGCTCCCCCCTCCCTTAGACACACTTGTGCACCAATCAAATAAAGTCAGGAATCTGGATGGAGCTCTGCACATTCTTCTAAATAGGCTCACTGTATATCCGCCATAGATAAAATCTGATTTAAGTCAAAACATAGTATTGCTCAGGCTATTCTTGCTCCATGGGCTTCATTTTTATGTACTCATCCTTGACTCACAGTATTACTGGTGGAAGGCTTCCAAAAGAAAACCAGATTTAGTTGTCAGATTTACAGTATCAAGGAATCTCTAAAATGAATGAGTTCTTTAAAAGAAAAGCCAAACTTTGGGTAATTACATTCATATTCCTTAATCACATTTTCTGAGCTCAATGGGAATTGTGGTGTTTCTTTGTTGAGTATCTTTTCCAAAGCCACACAAATGTGGTACAGATCCTTCCTTCAAAGAGATGTCTAACAAAAGGACTTCCTCTTGGCAAAACATTATTTTCAAGTGTGCACTCCTTAAGTTATCTTTTTCAGGCACCTAGAAGCAGTGTGTGTGTATGTGTGTATTTTTATATCATCCTTCTCACTTTGCGGTCCCCTTCCTCTCACAAAAAAAAAATTTAAAAAAAAGGAAGAAAAAAAAGGGAGAAAAAGAGAAAAAGGTCATCTGAGAAATAATTTGTAAGATTAGTTTAACAACGATGCTGGACATTACAACTTAAATATTCCTTATCTGAAATACTTGAAACAAGAGCTACTTCAAGCTTCAGTTTTTCAGATTACAAAATATTTATATAGACTGTAGTGATTGAGCATCCTAATAAAAATCCGAAATACTCCAAAAACCAAAACATTTTGAGTATCATGTTGGCAGATTTCAGACTTTCAGATCTGGTGATTTTTATTTCTTTCCCACCTCTAGACACATAGGGAACTGCACTTTGCAATCTCTTTAAAGTTTTGGTCCAACAGCCTCCAACAGAATGTTCTATGATGACAGAAATATTCTATATCTTGCACTGCCCAATATAATAATGAAGTTAGTTCAACTGAAGAAATGAATTACAAGTTTAGATAGGAAAGAGCAGCTAGTGGCTTTTATATTTGGACAGCTGAATTCTAGCCCATGAACTGTGAATAGAAATGACCACTAAGAAACCTTCAGGGTCCCCTTTCCCGTGCTGCAGTCATCTGCAATAATTCAATGGGAAAGCCTTTGTCAACTTTGGTGCCTGAGTGGAGACAACATGCAGCAGATACCTTACACCCTGTGGTGGAAAATATTTAGAAATAGTTTGGCCAGAAAAATCACTAAAAGTACAAGAAAGAAAATATAGCAAGTCTTGATCTTTGTGAAGACTCTATGGGTCAGCTATTCCCCATGAAAATGTCAAGAAGTTCCTATGACACATGTGCAGGCGGTAGAGGAATAAGAGTGGAAAATGTAGTTGCTCAAGAAGACTGAACTATCGTCTAAAGGTGTATCATAATATAAAACCTAAGTGCCTGTGATAAAGGGGGATAATTTTGGGTGTTTTACTACCTGGTTGGAAAAATAACACAAAAAGAATTCTTAACACGTTTTATATTCTTATAAGGAACACATGCCTGTATCCAAAGTAGTGACAGCATGTTTGTTTGTAATGTTTCCACAAAAAGAAAAATCTCCTAGTCACGAAAGAGTTAAGAGAGACCAAAATTAGACACAGTTCATGTTAAAGGTTAGAAGAATAATCAGTCACTTGAAAAACACTACATAAACATTTTTCCGGATGCAATTTTCAGTCCAAGGATACATTTCCCAGTAGAAATCAGCAGCTAAAAAGGAAATCATTTCGTCTCCATAAGTGCCAAATTGTATCCTGATTTTTCCTGGTCTGGCTCAACTTTCAAAACTAGTGGTTCAACTTCTGCAATCTTTCACCCAATGACTATATAAACACATCTTTACAAGACAGACATAATCCTTGGGTGGGCCAATTTATGTTGGATTATGAAAATACTTAAAATACAAAATCGTATAATGACTGTTGTCCTTTCGTTTTTCACTAAAAGGAAAAGAAAAATCCACTTACTTCAGACAGTGCTTCATGTGAAGATAATATGACATACATACATTGCTTTCTTTTTTCCCAATATCTTCGTAAATAGTGCTGACAAGTGAGTAAAGTGTTGCCTCATATTTTGGCAAGGTGATATGCAAATTAAGAATCTGTAAATATACTTCTGATGTACCTACAATGCTACATGGTGCAATACACAATTGGAATGAATTAAACTGCTCACAACAGGCAAGGAAAAATTCTCACCCTTGGAAGTATTTTGGATCTTCTGAATTCGGTCAGAGGTTACAGAAACATTAGTTTTAAGGATAAAGTAATCTTAAATAAAAACCAAAAGATTCATCCAGAATTTATTACTGCCTCCAATTCGTATATATCTTATCTTATTCAGAATTCCCCATAACATGATTCAAGCAGAATCTCAATCCCATACCTAGGAGAAATCATAAATTTTAAATCTTCATGGAAAGGTAAACTCTGTTTTTTCACTTCTTTCTTGAAATTCTAGAGCTTTTATAGTCGACTACAAAAGGCATCATGAAAAGCCTCCTTTCAACATTTAGCATGTGGAGGGGAAGAATTTTAACTTTTCCTCCGATGGATAAAGTTATGTAAAAGAAGACATTCTGTGAGTCTTTGGAGAGTGCAAAATAAATCATAGCTGTAAGATCTGGAAAAGTTTGGCTGAGCGTTAAGAGATTTTCACATCTGTGTCTATACATTCCTGTCTTGGGAATAATGTATCTCAAAAACCATTCATGGAAAAAGGCTGTAAAGTACTCCGTCTTCCAGTAAGCAAAATTTGAAGTTGCATTTGCAAACATTTCCTTTTCATCATATATTTTTGAGCATTATACCAAATATCCATAAAATTATACTGATAAAAATGACTTTTGCCAACTATAACTAGAGCAATACAAAGCAAAGAATTTAAAATAGCTTAATAAACTTTTCACAACTTGTAGTATAACTCTATGAATAATTTTCTGATGCCTAAATTAGATTCATTCTTGCTCCTGAGAAAGAAAATTGATGTCATCAAAGCAACTAAGGAATGCACACAGAATAACCCACATTTCCTTTCATGTCCTAAGAGAGGCTGATGAATGTTACACTTCTCTAATTCACAACATTTTAACTGAATACCAGGACATATTAGGAATGCATTTTCCTGTTCAACTGAATAGCTTTGCCCAAACCAGCATGAAGTATTTAATTAAATATATTCTTTTAAATGTAATGGATTTGAGGCTGGCCTGGACAACACAGTGAAACACAATCTTAAGATAGAAAAAACATATATATAATAATGGAAACAAAACTTTCAAAGGTGTTTGACAAAATCAGAAAATTTTTTGTTCTTCTGAAAAGAATATACATCTATATGTGTAGACATTCAAAATAAAAATTAAAGGCTGATTATTTAAATCTAGCTTTTTTAGTTCAAATATTTTGCATTCCTTTCTGATTTAAAACACTCTCCTATGAAAGCCACCATTATTTATAAGTGAAGAAAGAAAAGGGAATTTGTCTTAGCTCTCCCCACTCCTCACTTTGCCATTGTCACCTGTATCTGTTTCCAGGAAGCCAATATTCATTAGGGTTAATCTGCCTACTAAATGAATAAACAAAGGATTTCTCTGTCACTAAGAGGCCAGGTGAGCCGATAGCATCTTCCAACACAGAAAACCGTCTGTACCGTACTGTTCAGGAAATTACCTGCTGCAACCCACACCTGGGACCATTCGGCAGGCAGATCTGTGACGCTGAGTAATATATGGAAAATGGACCATAACCATTATTTCAAAGGACTGAAAATCTCCATATATTAAAACCAAAGAACATTTTTATGTAACTGAATCATTCGCTAAGGAAAACTAGTGAAGAGAAAAAGCCAAGAATGTTTTCCACACCCCCCCAAAAAAACCCAACAGGGGACATATGAGAACTGAGGCCAAAATACCAATATGCTATGAGATATGAAGAAGTAATGCAAAAAGACCAGTATACCCACGGACCTCCAAGACAGCATGCAGTTAACAAACTAAGGAGGATGAATTGTTACGCTATAAATCCTTATTTCACAGACTGATAAATTCAGATCAAGTAAAGCTACATGACCATGGTGGTTAAAGATGCCAGAAAAAGATCTCAAGACCAATTATTTGTTAATATATTAAAATGATAATAAGATCAACCTATGTTTCATCTTGTGCAGCAGAATCCTGGGTTATATTGCCTTTAGAAATAAGTTTGTTAGCCAAATAATCTAATAGAAAGCTTCTGGTGTTAACTAAACGAACATAAAACAAAGTTTAAAAACTGAGGTCAGAGATATCTGACCTCTCTCCAAACTGGGTGGGGGGAAGGAATATAGCCTAAATATTGTTTTAAACCACAATTTAATAGACTAAAAAATACACTGTGTAAAAGAACTGGAAGACCGATTTGATTACACACGTGACACCATTGAGATAAGACTCAGGTACAAAACATGAAAGCAAACAGTGATTAGGGATTATTCCCTTCTGTCAGTCATGTTCAATACTACAGGAGGGCCTGGGTGTTACAGAGAATGCAGCAATAGAACTAAATCTGTCATGTGTACGCCAAAGAAAACTAACCAAAATGCTATGTGTGACACATCGGCCATGAAGTTGCTATTTCTCTATTCAACATCTAATAAGGCATTTGCAGGGAAAAAGAGCCAAACTACTGGGGAGATTACACAACATTCTCTAGAGGGACCAGAAACCGGAGAATGAAAGGATTTAGGAACAGGGTTAACCATCAACATTTAATGGGTGCTTACTGTATGTCAAAGGCCCATATGAAAAGGACTGGGTTTGCTCAAGAGTGATAAAAAACAGATACACTCTTTATATATAGTATATGTCATCATTATTACTTTTGAAAGCAGAAGTTTTTAGCTTCATATAGGTTTCCTGGTTCCTTTTATAACGAATAAACCAGATTTATATTAGCAGATACCAGAAAACTGTTGAGAGGTGTGTCCACTTTATGGAACCAGCACAATCTATTGGGAAGCACAGCAGATGAGGACAACCAGTGTAAACCAGTGTATGGTCACACGGACGCTGCACCTTAGGAAATGAAGGGAAGGGAGACATAAACAGGACTTACCCCAAATATGAGATCTTTTCATACTCTTTATCTGTTGGGCCAGGTTTTCTGAGATAAGCCATTTAACCATAAACCAAAGTAAATGTACACTATACGTGAATTCCAGTAGCCATCAACTTACCTTGTTATACTGACAACAGATGCTCAATATATGAATGCCACATTTACATATTCTTAAATTTATTTTTGCTGAGAGGGTTTTTTGTTAGTTGTAGGAAAAAATCAGCTTGTCAGTTCAAGGAAATGCACATGATTTCCCTTTTAAGACCCTAAGAAAACATATGGGAGCAAGATAATGTTTGTCCTGACCTGCCAAAATCCTGTGGCGATCATCTCGAATCCACATCACATTCCTGAGCACTAAGGCTCACACTGGGGCTTCTGCATTAGCAGATGTGTGAAAATGTGTGTACTCAGAGAACTCCCCGGGGCTTCACGTCTAAAGGAGCGCCTCTGCAGCAGCGGTTCCAGCCAAAAGCTAAATGGCATTTCTAAGTTAAGTATACCTTCATTTAAGCTAGTGTCTGGACAGGGAAGATTCAGCTGAAGGGTTTGTGACCTGGCTCAAAACCAAGAAGAGTCCGAGTGAACATCAGACAGACTTCCTGGAGGCCTCCCATATTCTACGTCTAATTGTCAAGTCATATCAGGGGTTCTGGTAACTTTTTCCATACTCAGGTAACCATTTCTAGCAATTATTTAAACTGCATCACTGGAAGAGTCATATGTATGATTTTAGTTGTAATTAAAATGGAGGAAGGAGTATCTTTAATACTGTTCCTAGTTCATTATTTTGGCTGTGTCAAAGAATATATTGAAAATATTAAGGAAACCAAATTTCCTCGGCATACTTTCTTTTTAAATTTCTTCTGTAAAAATGGCTTTGAGCCTTATAAAAGCAACACAAGTTCACTAAAGAAAACTTTCTTTTTAAATTTCTTCAGTAAAAATGGCTTTGAGTCTTATAAAACAATACAAGCTCACTAAAGAAAACACTGGAACAAATTTTTTAAAATTAAAATTATCTATACTTTTTTTTTTTTTTTTTTGGTACCAAGGATCGAACTCAGGGCCTCATGCTTGCAAGGCGAACACTCTAACCACTAAGCTAAATCCCCGGCCCTATCTATACTCTTATGACGCCTTTGATCGCTTTTTAGTCTATTACTCATGGATGTCTATATATAAACACTATATAAAGTTGAATCTATCCATGACTTTGTATCATTTTTTAATAAAACTCCTTATACCTCTGTCTGCCTGCCTGCCTGGCAAGGTCTTGCTATGTAGTACAGGCTGGCTTCAAATTTACAATCCTGCCTCGCCTCCCGAGTACTTGCATTACAGTTGTGCACCACCACACACAGCTCCTTGTACAGTTCTGCACCATTCTCATCATATTATAATGCAAACCAGGGGTCACAACCATTTTCCCCTAGTACTGGGGACTGAAACTAGGGTTTCACGCCTGCTAAGCCAACCATCCTACCATTGAGCTACATCCCCAGCTCTGTTCACAATCTTAAATGCAGAAAAGCATTAAATGAGGAGAGGGAAAAAGGACACCTAGAGATATTAAAAGTTGTATTTTATTCTGTAATAAAGCTCTAATAGTTATAAAAACCTATATATCAAATAACATTGACAATGAGTAACACAACTAGAGAAATATAAGGAAGAACAGAGAAACATTAATAGCATAAGATTTTACTTTTCATTTAAGTCCATGACAAGTTGCATGCACATACACCCACACATACATAGAAAATGATAATGCAGCAGAAGAGATCGATGCCAAAGAAAAGAGGCACTGTGCTGATCACAAGAAGCAGCTCTTTTATTTATGCCAGCATAGGCTCAGGGACTCGTGTCCAAAGCCTGAGAGAGGAAGGGTCAGGGGAGAGCAGTATCTGTTCATGAAACCTCACCTCACTGTGGGGGGCTACTAAAATCTTAAGGTATGGACTAAACCTTTTGATTGGAATACTGTTTTGCACCTTATTAGAATACGGGCATTGGTTAGTTTTACTGGTTACAACAATTTTCACCTCTTTTGCCTATGAATGCAGTTATTTCACCTCAAAGGGTAAGGAGACAGCAGCTAGTCTTGTTATTTACCTTCTTTATAAGCAGGGCTCAAAGTTAACCCCTTATTGATACATTCCTTAATGATAGTCAAGGATACAGGAGACTGCAAGTCTGTATTCCCTCCTCTGGGTATGGCTGCCTGCAATCACCACCTCTGGTGACAGTCTGAGTTTATGGTAGGGGTCCCACTACAGTAATAGTAAGTGTATGTGTATATGTGTGTGTGTGTGTGTACTCTGGGTGCTACAGATTGAATCCCAGGCCTTTACACTGAGCTACATTCTCCAGTGCTTTCTAAAAAATTTGAAACAGGGTCTTGCCACGTTTCCTAGGCTGGGTTCAAATTTACGATTTTCCTGTCTCAGCCTCCCAGAATGCTGGGATTACAAATTTGCACCACCATGCCTGGCTAGGTAAAATTCTTTTTGAGGAGTTATTCTTTACCAGAAAGGAAAGAAATGGGTCTGCAGTTAATGTCCATTTAAAAAAAGACTTCATGAAATTATGAATAAACCTGCTGTAAATAGGGAGGGAGGGAACAGAGGGGAGGGGCAGGGAAGAGAGGGGAAAACCAAGATGAATCATGTACAGGTACAAAATAAATGTGATGAATGTGACCATTATATGTAAAATGTACCAATACATGTTTTTGGTTTAAAATAAAAAAAAAGACTTCATGGTTCATTTAAATTTCTATTTAGTGTACAGAGATAGCAGAAAATGTTAGAGATTTATCTATTGCGTGTTTAGACATTCACTAAACTACATTTAAATCTTTTTCTGTAAGTTTGAAAATTTTCACAATGAAACGGTAGAAAGCAGTTACTATTGTTATCTTAGCACTTTTTGCATACTTATACTTTCAGGTGCATTGAAGAGTAATTTCATCAAGATTCTAAATTCATTCATATTTTAACACAAAAGTCCTGAAATAATTTTTAAATAACTGCAATTTTTATAATACTCAGTTTCCATATTTGGAACATGATATATTAATATATGTAAATAGTATCAGAGATTTAGTGTTGTTTACACAGGCCTATTATCTTCCTTAGAGTTATTCCTATTAGATTTTCTAGTATTATTATGAGTGAAAACTTCTAAAGATTAGACCAGCTAATTAGTTTTTACCTCTTTATAGGCATAGTATGAATGTTCTAAATATTTATCACATTATTTCATCAATTAAGAAGTTCTTGAAAAGCTGATGCTCCAAAATTTTCTAGGTAAAATAATTATATTGCCTATGAAGTATGGCTTTCTAGTTACATAGCATCTTTTTGTTTTATTTACTATTGCACTGTCTGGAATAACCCTAAAGGACATAGTATGACTGCCTATTCCTGATTTTAGGAGGAATCTCCAAAATATTTCCCATTAAATAGGATGCTGTTTTTTGGTTTAAAATAGCTATTTTAGATTATATTAAGAATATAACTTTCTATTCATACTTATCTCAGAATAACTCATGACTGACACTAGATTTTATCAAATACTCTTTTGGCATTGAGATTATCACGTTTTCTAATTGGACTAAATACTACATAAATGACGACAGATTTTATAAAATAGAATAAATCATATTTGGTCATGGTAGATAATTCTTGTAATGTTCAGTTTGGTTTATCAGTATTTTGAGATTTCTGAATCTAAATTCATAAGCAAGACTGATGCATGGAATAGATAATAGGAAAAGAGGGGAACTTCTTTTGCAAAGAAGAACAACAGGCAGAGGAAAGAGGAAAGAAGAGGGGAAGGGGATTAAAAAAAAGAAGGTGTATTGCATACATGGTACCAATTCCCCAATAGGAATGTAATCATTATGCACTGAAAAATGTACTAATAAAAAAATAAAATGTGATAAAAAGACTGATGCATGGCTTTCTTTTATGTAGGTTACGTTTGTTAGAATTTACTCACTCATTTTTAAAAGCCTTGCTTAGTGGGCATTTTAAAGACACTATCCTCAATAGGTGTTAAAATGTTCCTCAATGCTAATGCTATTTATTTATTATGAAATAGGAAAAGGCTGCAGCCCGCAAGCACCAAGGTGAGCTAATGGCTTCCACATCACTTACCCGTCAGCCCTACTTAGTATGAAGTGCTGTATCTAGAGACTCCCAAGCACGCATCATTTAAGAGTATACAGAATATTAAAGTCATCAATAACCAGGGACTGTCAACATTTTGGAAGTAAGCTAAATGTCATAATGCCTGTGGTGCTAATACAAAATAAGAAACAAGAAAAACAGGTTAGAAAAAAAAAAGCCAAACAGTATATATTTCAAATAGCAGCACCATAGTCCTGAGAAGCTAGTCACTGTAAGAGCTGAACATGTCTAGACATCAAGCTTTGCCTATGGTTCTGTTGCTCTCCACAGCTAGAAGAACAGTAAAGGGCAGTGTAGAAAGACAAGGTGCCCAACACCCCCATGAGCGTGGTATTTCATGAGGCTACACAGGGAGTCAGGCGTTTTATCCTTGCCTGCTGGTAGCAAGAGCCACCTCCAACCACCCACATACGCGATGTCAATGCAGAACAAATACGGACCCTGGAGCTGAGGATGGGGCTCAGTGATGGAGCACTGGCCTAGCACACACAAGACCCCTTTGAACTTTGCCCACCTCATCCAGCAGTGATGATGACACCCTGGGGACAGTGTCAGTAGGAAACCATATGCAGACAGAACACACATCTCTGCCAAGGATAACCTCAGTTCGAGCTGCGAGAGTCGTGTCAGAAAGGTAGCTTTAAAAGATCCAATTCATAGGAAAGTGTCCAATACTCAACTGCAAATGACCTGATATACCTTAAACAAGGAAGATATCAAACCTCATGAAAAAGAGACAATCCATAGATACAAACACCAAGATGACGGAGATGCTAAAATTACCTCACAAAGATTTAAAAACAGCCATGATAAAATAGGTTCAATGAGTGATTGTGAAAAGGATAGAAATACAAAATAATGAAAATGAAAAAAATACAAACTATGAACTTGGGGTGAAATGTGTTAATTTTGGTTTCATTAGTTGTAACAAATGACTGACATACTGAATAACTTGGGTGGACCTCAAGGGTATTATAGTCAATTAAAAATTGGGGCTGGGGATTTAGCTCAGTGATTAGAGTGCTTGCCTTGCAAGCACAAGGGCCTGAGTTCGATCCCCAGCACCACAAAAAAAAAAAAAAAAAAAAAA
>PVJO010015841.1:0-43813 GCA_004026905.1 Hystrix cristata | reverse complement strand
AAAAAAAAAAAAAAAAACACGGAGGGAGAGAGGTAACAATACTTTCAGTGCAAGGTGTTTCCCCACCCTATTTGATGTTCAACCTGCCGGTGCGCGGGCCAAGCCAGCGCAAATCCCTACCGGAAGCGGCCTGACCTGCAAGCTCAAGCCTCGCTCCGAAGATGGAGTCCGGAGCTGTCTTTCCCGGGAGGGGGCCCTTCTTCATCTTTTTTTTTTTTCTCTTTATCTATATTTTGGGTTTCTCATATAAGAGAAATCATACAATATTTAAGCTTGCATGTTTGATTTATTTCATCTTTATCTCACTCAGCCCTTGAAGGAAGTGGCTAAAGAAGGAAATTGAGGCTGAGCATGGCAGCTAATGCTTGTAATCCCAGCACCCTGAGAGGCTGAGGTAGATGGACCACAAGATTGACCCCAGCCTGGGCAACTTAACCACTTAGTGAGACCTAGTCTCAAGATAAAAAATAAAACAGGGCTAGGGAGGTAGCACAGTGTGAAAGTCCTGGATTCAACCCAGTACCGCAAAAGGAAGGAAGGAAGGAGAGAGGGAGAAAAGGAAATGGAGAGGAAGTAATTCCATCCATCCCAGGCTTTGGGTGGTACTATTTAAACAAAAAAGAACAGCCCTGATTCTGTCCATATTTCATAAGCTTGTCTGATGTTTATGCAGGACTTAGAGATGGAATGATCTAGCATGTAAAAGCCCTCTCCAAACTCTATCAAACACTTGTATGCACACACACACATACACACAAATACATGCTTTTTGGCATTCCCCCCCATTTAGACCCAGACTGTTGTACACCAACCCTTTCCCACATCCAACTGGGTGTCAACATGGGCATTTGTCACTTACAATTATCTTCTCCCGTGGTCAATAGTCATTTTGTAAATGACACCCTAACTGTCCCTAAGAGCTATCTCAAAAACAGGTATTGATTGGGCCCTGGGGGAGCAGGGCTCTCCCACACAGCTGATGGCTGGGCCTTGAGACCTGTACACCATCCCTTTCAGACAGTACAAGGAAAGAAGGAAGGTAAAGGGTGATTAATGGCCCAATTTGCCTTCCCTTTTACCCAAATGATTGATGGGAAGGAAAAGTTAAGTGGTCTAGCTTTCACATCCAGGCCTGGCTATCGATCCCACAAGCCAGTCTGAGCCTATATCCCAGCAGCCCACACTTTGCCTGTGAGTGATTAGAAATTTAAAGTTGGGAGTCTGAGAAAGCAAGTTCCTATTTCCCTTTGATTTGGCATGATGTTCTGGTTATCTGTTGCTGAGGAACAAACCATTCTAAATTGAGTAGGAGGTGACAAAAATTATTTTATTATGCTCATAGATTCTCAGGGTCAGAAATTTGGAGTAGAAGCAACAATAATGCTTTATCCCTGCTTTACAACGTCTGAGACCTTATATCAGGACTCTGCCAGCCAAGGGTAGTGTGCACAGCTGAAGGCTGGCTCATCTGGAGGCTTCTCCACCCTCATGCCTGGCACCCAGGCAGGGGTTACTGAAGCCTGGACTCAGCTGAACCGGGCACCTGCTGTGGGTCCTCCGCCTTGCTTGGGCTTCTTACCCACAGGTTAACTGGGTTCCAAAACACATAAGCATCCAGAGAGTGAATCTTCCAAAAGAATCAAACAGAAGCTGTGTGGCTTTTAGGACCTAGTCTAAAGGCATCATTTTCTCTGTCTTTGATTGACCCACACAGGTTCAAGATGCAATGCAGATGACTCATCTTAATGGGAGAAGTATCTAAAATTGGAGGCCTTCTTTTTTAAAAAGCACTAAACAAAGGCTCTTTTAAAGGGAATTTCTAGAATAGGTATGTAAATCAGTTAAAACTCTAAAGAAATAAAGCAAGGAACTAATACACTACAAATTTTAAAGGGTTGAGTCATCCTAAATTTGACTTAAAGCAATTCACATCTAAATCAAAGCCCCATGCATAGCCTTAAAGTCTATGACCTCACGGAGCCTCAGTTTACTCGTCTGTAAAAGGGAAGCATGGCATCTTCTCTTCCTACCTCAGAGTTGCTAAAATCACTAGGGGGATAATGAATTTGAAAGTGCAGCAGAGATGGATGACAATAATTATGTTCTGCTTTTTATCAGACTCAGGAAAGATGTGATGTCAGTGAAATTCTAGCCAAGGGATTCAAATGGGTAATTAGTCCAGCTGGGTAAGTCCAGTGGGCCAGAGCCCAGTGGACCAGGATAAGGTGGCAAGACAGGTCTGACGAAACATGGTCAGTTCTATCATGAAGGCTAGTGAGACCTAACTACCACCAGCGGCATCCCTCCGGGTCTTGTCTTGAGTCTTCTCCTGGGCTGAGGAATCCCAGCCCCACAGAGCTGGAAGGGATCTGCCAATGGGTTGACCACTCTGCTTTCAGGTGCCCTTTCTGTGCTGATTGGCTTCCTGGATTAGAAAAATCTGCTTCTAAACCATAACCACTCATGAACCTTCTCTGATCTTTCCACCCTTGCCCTGGCTCAAGGTAGAGTCAAGAGAGCTTTGTGTTCATACCCCCAGGGAATTTCTGACCCTGTGTTTCTTGTGACTCAACTAGATCAAATGCTCCTCCACAGCAAGGGCTGGCTTGGCATTCTACACACAGCTCAGGGCTCATAACTATAGATGGAATTTAATACACAAAATACGTTTCTCATTGGTCCAAGCAGCACTGTTGGGAACATCCCAGCACAAGCTTGATTTTTCTCCCACTCCATGTCCCATTGGAGAACACACTTTCTCTCCAGGCTGACCAATCCCTGTCCCACAACCTCAGCTGCCAGTCCCCTTCCCTCCTGATCTGCCTGCTTCTCTCACCATACAGTCCTGCATGTGTCTCCACATGCCCACCTGCAGCTTATTCATGTCTGCTGCACTCTGTGCTCCCTTTATGTCTGACATTCCCAAGGCCAGTCTCTCCAGTGACCTCCGGCCTCCACCGAAGTGAGACTAGCAAGTGGATCCCATAATAAAACTGAAGTGGAGACACAGACACTAAATACTTCTGTGGCCTTGGGTAAGTCATCATGGCTTGCAGGCTCGGTCTCCTCATCATTAAGATCTCTTCTACCTCTAAGGTTTGATGATGCCTGTAAATAAATGTAAGACCCTTTTTCCTCTTGACAAACTCTTATTGATGACATACAGCATGCCAGATTAAATGCTAGAACTTGATGGAAAATCAGAGATGGCTCATGTAGGAAGCAATGTCCTATACCTATCCCCACGCCTTTGCTAGCCCAAGTACTAGGCAGAAACTGTTGCTTCTTCTCCAACTTTTCTCACTGATTCCCCCCTCACTGGAAGCAGCAACTGGCCATCCTAAGACTGGAGAAGGCAACAAGCAGATATGTGACAGCCTCATCTACTCTTGCTCTTATTTTTAGTTCCTACTGCAGATTAAGTGCATCCCTCCTTCTATTTAGTAAGACTTCTGCATCTGAAATCTGGTGTCCTGCTTTGCTGCTGTGACAAGAAGGGTGCTTTTTCTTTGGCGGGTGCTACTGGGGATCAAACTCAAGGCCTTGCACTTGCTAGACAAATGCTCTACCACTGAGCTAAATCTCCAACCCTAGAAGGTGTTTTCATCCAGGAGGGGAAGGATAGGAAGCTCATTTTGTCTTTGGACCAACTCAGTCTCTCCAAGCAAGCTTTATTAGCAATAAAACTGGCATAGTGCTCTTATCTGACTCCTATATGTATTTTCCGATTCAAAATACCCAACTGGAGGGCATATTCATTGTCAGTCCTCTTTCCCTCAGTTTGAAAATGTGAGCACACACTGTACATTTCTTTGGGTGGGAAAGCCAGACCAACCAAGGCAATTATAACCCAGCAGCAATGAATGTGCTGTTAGGACCAGCCCTCCATGCTGTGGAACACCCACCCAGTCCTGTGGGTCAGAGAGGCTTCCTGGAGGAAAGAATGTCTAAGAAACTGGAGGGACAGCAGGAGCTTAGCAGATGACGGGGGCAGGGTTGGCACCAGAAGAACATGTGTGTGGGATGGCTGTGTGGCACCCCCTGAGAATGATTACTTAGAAGGAGCAGCATGTATGGTGCATACTTGCAGGATGGAGAAAGGATGTGATGAGGGCATCTCACAGGCAAGGGAGGCCAGTGGCCATCAGAAATGTGTTACTCAGCTTGACAACAAACTTGAGATAATCAACTTATAAGGAGGAAGTGTTTATTTCGGCTCACAGTTTTAGAGGTTTCAGTCCATGAACCCCTGCTCTTGAAGTGTGTGGCAAAGGAAGTTACTCACCCCATGGCCACCAGGAGGCAGAGAGAGAGGAAGTGGAAAGGGCTTGCTCTCAACATTCCCTTCCAGGACAAACTCTAGGTGACCTAACTTTCTCCAACTCGATCCCACTTCTTAAAGGTTCCAGTACCCTGAATACCACCTTGAGCTGGGGACCAAGCTTTTAACATGTAAGAACATATTACATGGAGGGACAGTCAAGATCCAAGCTATAGTAACCACCACCTAGGTGGGAGCTAATGGTGGGGTGGACTGGACAGTGGCTCTGGGGAAGAAGAACCATGAAAGGATTTGAGGCATATTCAGGAGGTTAATTTATGTCAGTTGATGACAGATCTGATGAGAAAGCTGATGGAGAAACTGGAGGATGGACAACTGCCAGGTTTCCAATCCCGGAATACAGAAGAGCTGCCCACCAGGATCCAGTGATGCCCACTCCTTAGCCACCTATTTTTGTCCCAAGTCTGCTCTTCCAATTCTGGCTGGGGCTGAGGAAGGAAAAGAGAAGGGGGGGGAGAGGGAGGAGGGCACAGCACCCTGATACTGAGGTGTGTTTTCATCACCACGTTAATGCTCCCCTAATTAATACTGGGAGACTGCGCCTGCCATTTCACTATTTTTGCTCTGCTGATTTGCCCCTTGGGACAAAAGGAAATTGGAATTAAGAGAAGAGGATGGAATTGCTGGCAGGATTATTAGCTTCAATGAAGTTAATGAAGGGTGTGGGAGGGAGGAGGAGTGAAGAGCCTCAGGGGCCTGTGACTCAGGCTGGGAGCCACAGGCAGGAAGAGCTGCTGGAGACCAAGGCAGGAAGGACTCTCTGCCCTTCTGGGTCCCAGGGTTCTGGTAAACACCAATACTGTGGGTTCTGTGGGAGGCTGGAGCCTATGAGAGGAGAACAGGAGTTGGGATTTCCTCCAGCAAAGGGAGCTCGGCAAGGCGACAAGGGAGGAACCTCGCCCCTGAGCAACTGGAGAGGTGATACAGGTGTTAGATGCCCCCAGGTGCCCTCCAGGCAGAGGCAGAGTCCAGTCACCTGCTTCCTGTGTTTCCAACATGAGCCCAGCAGATACTCCAGCTGCTCCCAGGGAGGTAACTATTTCCTGCTCAGGTTTCTACCCCAGGCACCTCCCCATAGCCCAGGGCCCTCACGCTGAAAGGGTACAACATGGATGGAAAGAACAAAGCTATTTAGAGCCCAATAAGCAATAGAAGAGAAGCAACATTCAGGGCACAACACATCTGAATGCATAAACACACACACACATGCACGCACACACACTTGCATACACACACAGGCTTTCATACACTTACTACAACCCCATACAGCTAACCTACCCACATATGCACATAGACCCAAGCTTGAACACACGTATGTGCACACATACTCTTGCACACTCACCCAATCTGTTTTAGGAGAGGTCATCACTAGATTAGTCACGAGTCTCTCCTTTGTATAACCATTCAGAGGCCAGCTTCCCTTCCCTGCGGGATCAGGCCAGGTTTGCTGACCCAGCCATCTGGCTGAAGTCCACTCCTCCCTGTTGTTGGTATCACTGGCCCACTGGAGGGGAAGGTGATGGGGTCAAAGGTCGGTCAGCAGGGTTATGAGGACAATGAGGCTGTGCTCTATACAGCTAAGCCCCAGCTTGCCTTCCCCTGGAAATGAGGAGACAAGGTGCTCAGAAAACACGATGCAGTTTCATTTCCAAGGTGGGTTTTTTTCCTTCTATGCAGCTCATGAGTCACTAGATTAGCACCTTTCCAATTACTGGGAGGCAAAAACCCTATTATCATAGAACCCCTCCTGCAGAATGACGGCTCTATTCTTCTTGACGGCAGCAGCCAGTCCCACAGAGAGCTGCAGAGCTCAGCGAGCTGGGAGCCTGGTGTTTCAGGTAACTTTGTGTCCTTATTTCAAAAGTGAACTTTGAAGAACTCCCATCACAGTCTCAGCAGCACATCACACACTCCGTAGGACATGCCAGGACAGCCCCAATGGGAAGCCTGAGGGACAGGAAGGGAGCACTTCCCCAAATCCTGCACACACCATCCTCGTTCCTTCCCCATTATCCTGATGCTTACCATCCTTCTATGATCCACCCTGAGCCCTAGAAATGGCCTAATAAACATGCCTTGCTGCTTCTGTGCCATGTATCATGCAAGGTACCAGGTAGATCAGATGAATAATAGTAACAATAGGAATTCTCTGCTGAGCTCTACCCATAGGTTGGCCCATGATTGCTGCCCATCATCCCAGAAGAGAATGTTATTGTATCTCACCAATGAAGAAATAATGACCTTAGAGAGTTTAAGTATTTGACAAGTAGGATTTAAACTCACGTAGAGTTTGAGTCAAAATCTGTACTTACATATCACCTTCCAATGTGTGAGTTGCACATTATGGCCTTCCACAGTCTCAGATTCGCAGGTCTCTGATGATGGCAACCTTCCTTGGGCTTTCTTCTGCCCTCTTCAAGCTACAGGTCATCAGGGTAACTTGCTCTGTCCATGACCCTCCAGGGAGTGAGGCACTGAGGGCGTTGTGGGCTCCTGGAGCACAGGGACACTCAGCGTCAGCCAGTGTGTGTGCTTTGTGTAGGAGGGAATACCTGTGTTGAGAGATGCAGAAAGCTTGCTTGCTCCTTTGTCCCCTTCAGTCCCTCCCTCCCAGTGTAGCAAAGAGGCGCAAGTTTGGCTCAAAGGGGACAAGATAACATGGGGTCAGCCCAGGACAAAGGCATACTAGGAACCGGAGAACCG
Source organism: Hystrix cristata (assembly GCA_004026905.1). Taxonomy (NCBI): domain Eukaryota; kingdom Metazoa; phylum Chordata; class Mammalia; order Rodentia; family Hystricidae; genus Hystrix; species Hystrix cristata. The sequence continues at coordinate 36,768 of PVJO010015841.1, read as the reverse complement.
GGAGGGTCATGGGCTGTCGGTCCTGGTTTATCCTACTTTTTTCCAGTTCATGTATTCCAGAGGGGATTTTAGTAGTAATCATAATGCAGTGTTGTCCTTTTGTTTGGGGGCTTGGTGTTTGCTTTTTAGTGGTTTTTTTTCTTTTTTTTCATCCACAACTGAATTTTGTGCTGGAACCAGAAAGCCCTGCTTGTTTCTGCCCTCACTAATGTATTTGCATGCTGTGTCCAGGTTTCTTATCAATTCCAGGTCAGTGGGCCTGTGTCTTGGTGGTTTGCTGTTCCCAAGTAATATAATCTTCACTACCCTCTAACCCTGTCAGAGACCCACAAGAGGAAACTAAGCTACTAGAAGGAAATCAATTTTTTAAATCTCTGTGTGTATATGTGTGTGTGCAAGGCAAACACTCTAACACTGAGCTACACTGAGCCCTAATTTTTAAAAGTTTTATATAGTACCTTAGTCCTTAAACTCCTCCTCTTTATAGAGAAACAAAGAAGACCCCCCCCAGCATACAATTATGACCATGACTTTCAACATATCTCAGAGCTAGGTTTCTCTCAAGCAAAAAGATCATGTCTTAGTAGTGATATTTGCCTCCTTTTTACACAAAGTTCAGCTCCATCAAGAAAATTGGAAATGGCAGCATGCCTACCACATTAATTAATTGTTTTGGGTTTTTTTTTCAAGCTACATTTTCTGTAGCTCAGTGGATGTCAGTGCCATAATTAGAATTAGTTGCATTATTTAATTATTTAGAACATTTAATACTCCCCAATTGTTCCTTTGAAGTCATTTGCACTTAAGTATAACTATATCAAGGAATAAGATATCTAAATATTGCAGTAAAAATTTTTATTGTACTTCAGTTGCTCTGTAGAGTTACTTGCCTTAGTCAAGAAGGTCTCCTATGATAAATCCCTATCTCAAGTTCTTGGCTCTTTTGTAGTCAAATAACTCACTATCTTGTTATTTGACAGACTGTGGGACTGTCATGAAAACCAACAATGTCCAAGAGGCAGGACTAGAGAGGGGAGTTACACAGTCAATTCTGACTAAATTGGATTGTTTTCTCTTTCTGCCATACCTGCTGTGAACTACTAATTTTAATAATATTTCCCAGCAAGTACAAGGCCCTGAGTTCAATCCCCAGTGCCCCCCCAAATAATAATAATATGAAATAACTATGTAATGACTATTTACAACTTACCAGGAACTGTGTTGAGTGTTTTATATTCACTAATTTATTTCTTGCACCATCTCTGAGGGAAATGTATTATTTTCCCAATTTTACTGATAAGCACAGAAAAATTATGGAATTTGCCATAAAATACATAGCTCGTGTATTGTCACTTCTCCATTACTGAGACAAAATACCCAACACTAGCAACTCAAAGGAGAGTTTGATTTTGGCTCACAGTTTCAGAGGTTTTAGTCCATGGTTGGCTGGCTCCACAGCAGAAACATCACAGCAGAAGGGACTGGCAGAGGAAAGCTGCTCACCTCATGGCAGCCAGGAAGCAGGCAGAGAAGGGAGGAACCAGCAACAAGAATGTACCTTTTCAAGTCATCTCTTCAATGACTTGCCCTCTCCAACTAGGACATTTGGAGGACATTTTATATCTAAACTGTAACAGCTAGTAAACGGCAGAGCTGGAATTCAAACCCAAGTTTTTTCGTTCTAAAGTTTATTTACTTACCAGTGACCTTTTATACTGCCTACCAATCTGTATCTCTAAGTTGGTCTATAAAGTATGACAATGGACCAGACTATAGTACTTTCCCCTGAGTTCCAAGTCCTAATGATCGCCCCAGTGGTAATCATCTGAAGAAGGTACTTTCATGGAAGATGTTCTCCAAGAAGATTATGTGGAATCTGCCTCTGATAACCATCTCTCTTATCAGCCATCCTGGCCATTCTGACCTTCTTTCCTTGTCCATGCACCAGTGGAATTCTAATGTTAGATTTTGGAGGGGTCTTGAATATTTTGTATTCTAACATCCTCATTTTGCATAGAAAAAGCCCAGTTTAGATAAGCTCTTTGTGTTAGTCGGCTTTCCATCGGTGTGTCTAAATACCCACAATAAACAACTTAAAAGAGAAAACATATATTTTGGCTCTGGGTTTCAGCAGTTTCAGTCCCTATTCATTTGGCTCCATTGCTTTTGGCCTTGTGGCAGGATAGTACGTCACAGTAGGAGCGTGTGGCAGAGAAGTTGCTCACATCATGGCAACCAGGAAGCAAAGAAAACTTCAGAAAGAGACCTTGGACCCAATATCCCCTTGAAGAGCATGTTCCCAATGACCTAACTTCCTTCTATTAGCCCCACCTTCTGGAGGCTCCACTCCCTCCCAATAGCTCCACAGGCTGGCAGTCAAGACTTTTACACCTAAGCCTTTGCGAAATAGTTCATATCCAAACTATAGCACTCCTTATCTGAAATCACATAGCTAATAAATGTCAGAGTATGATCTAGTGTCCAGGTCTGATCTTTTATGTTGAATACATGGGCCCCTCAGCTGTCTCCCATTCAGAGCATTTTATCTTCAACTACACTGGAGTTGAACAATTTATCTGTCCTCTTAGTGTGTCTGAAAACTCTAACACCTCTGGCTTTCTGGATAGACTCTTCTGAAGCAGAAGTCCTCATCTCTCAATCATCTTAGAGGTCTCCTTCTACCTCTTTTCTATTTCTATTTTATCTTTTTTATAGTGTCCTGAATTCCAATTAGTCTCCCTGTCTGGAAAAAAGCTTGCTGTCATTTTTACTCTTTCTCTCTGCCCTTCAAAGCTCTAAACCCTGGAACTAGCCCCTCCCCAGTAAAACTCACACAACATGCTGAGAAACCAGAGATCTGTGGAGGTAATTCCAGTACGTACTCGGAATCTCCAGTCCTCTCCTTCCCGTAGCATCCCTTCCATACCCAACCATCTCTGTCAGCATCCAGAACCCCGTTGCCTTTGATGGGGACTGGCCCTCTGAGCCCCAAATGTCCTCATCTCTACAGTTAAGGAAATGTCTCCCATCATCCCTTGGAGTAGCTGGGTAGCTTTGAACATGTGGTTGTACATCTGTTTCCTTATCTGTATAATGGAGATAATAATATAATTCAAGGCTATTTTTAAACATAGAATCAAATGCATCAAAGTTCCAATAAATATTAGCTCTTTTATTACCTAAAGACAGCTTTGGATAAGCGAGAAAAATTAGCAAGAGTCTAGAAGTGAGGCCTGTGTGCAACACTGGGCCAGAATGTCCCCAGGCAAGACCTCCGAGAGGCCAGGACAGGGCAAGCCCTGTGGGACAGGAGACTCGTGCACCAGCCACACTCAGCTTTCACCGAGTCTAGGGCCAAGATCTGGAGGATGTGACCTCACTAAGGAAAACCAGGATGTCTAATACAGGTCACACCCCCCTGTACCCAACTGGGAATTTGTACCTTTTATGGGCCTAATTGTGTGCTCCCAAAATTCGTATGTCCTAACCCTTGGTACCTCAGAATGTAACTATATTTGGAGATAGGGTCTTTGAAAATATAATTAAATTAAAATCAGGGTAGCACCTAATCCAATATGACCACTGTATTTATAAAAAGAAGAGATAAGGATGCAGCGAGAGAAATCAGACGTATGCACACATATAGAGACAATCAGAAGAACACACAGCAAGAAAGTGACCATTTGCAAGATAAAGAGAGAGGGCCCAGAAGAAAATGAACCTACCAACACTTTGATCTTGGACTTCCACTCTCCAGAACTGTGAGAAAATCAATTTCTGTTGTTTAAGCCATTAGTTGGTGCTGTCTGGCAGCCCAAGATGACTAAGATTGTCCTCTGCTGAGAAAGATTCGTTGAAGGTGTAGTATGTTGAGATACCAGCTGGGACTTATATATACATACAGTCCAGAGGTAGCTGCTTTTGTAAGTCCTTTGTTTAATTTTCCTTGCTCTTTATCCACAAAGCCTTAGGGCTCCTGGGGGCACCACGTGGCAGGTGAAGGGAGGTCTAGAGAAAATAGACTAGAGAACGTCAGCCTTCTTACTGAAGGGGATGCAGGGTCAGCTCCTAGGGCTGAAGTGGTTTTTGCACCAGGCAGGCTGTCCATCCTCAGATACCAGACATTGGCCTAGGCTGAGCCAGACAGTGTGGGCCCTGCTGTCTCATCTAGACTCAGATCAACTTTGAGCGTGGCACTGCACAGCTAAAGTAGGACAGAGCCCTAGGCATGCAAGACAAATTACCAAAATTCTCATCTGGTCTCTTTTATGTGATAGTGCCTGTCACTCACTCCCCCCCACCACCATCTACTAAAGGTAACCATCCCCCTTCTTAGCTCCACTGAGGGCAGACATGATCTCACTTCTGTAAGAGCTTCCAGAGGGCTCCCAAGGTCTCTGCATCGTTGAAGACTGCTAAAGCTGTTGTGTTTTTACTCTCTGTGGGAAAATGTGGCTGGAAACTCTAGAAGGATGATAGCAAAACTAAAAGGCAGACAGAGAATGGACTTGGGGACTTGAGAGCTAAAGAGATTCAGCAGATCTCAAATGGTTGTTAGGGCCTTGGAACTGACTCTGGGTGAGCGCAGCCAAGAGATTCCATATGCACTTACTCCTTCTTCTCCCCTCACAACAGAGCCTGGAGCCTTGTAGAAATTCTAGAGATTTATCCAGACTATTCTCTGGTTTTTAGGGAAAGCAATCACTGTGATGCCATGCTGTCTGTGATGACCGCCTCACGCGGGATGTAGGTGATGGAGGAGAGTTGAGCTGGTACGTGGAAGGAGTGGAGGATGGAGTGAGTGGTAATGGATGGTCCTGAAGGTTAGACCCAAGACTAGCTTGAGATATAGCCATCGTACGATACTACTCTCCATCCAAAATCTATCTAGGTTATCAAGCAAAATCCTCAGAAAGGAGAAGATAGAACAGTAAATTAAAAAGAAGATCATTTCCTTGCAATCAGGCTAGGGACAAACTTTGGGAAGAAACAGAAATGAAATTCAACAAATATAAAATATTTCCTTCCCCTTCATACCAAAAGACAATTACAGTCCTACTTGTCAGAACCTTTCTCTACAAGGGAAGAAAAGGAGGGCAATGGAGGGCCCCAAGTGAAAAACCGTTCTAGGTAATCTTTCTTTTAACAGCTTTGTGGAAGTGTAACTCAAGTACAGCCAGCTTAGCCCAAAATGAAGCTTTCTATGGAAAGAGCTCAGAATCTCCAGTCAAACAGGACTAGCTGCTCCACTCAGAGCCTACACGAGTCTGTTTCCTCCTCTATAAGGTGAAGAAAGTAACAGTGACCATCCCGACAGGTGTTCATCATGTAACAAATGTATGTCTACTTTGTGAGATGCCATGGTACATGGTGCTCAACGTACTTTATTTAAAAACAGAAGAAGAGCCTCCAGCCCCCCTATTAAGTGCTATCTCCAGCAGCTGGGCTATTCTTTCTGGCGTTTCCAAGGTAAAACCTTAGGAAGGGTCCACCCTGAAACCCTGCCTGCCTAGGAGAAATGTGGAGGTGCTAAAAACACACATCCGCCAAAGGGAAACAGACTGGTTGCACTTCACAGCAGAACTCGTTAGCCAAACTGCAGGGGAAGGTTCGGCCTGAGGCGCTTCTGGCTTATGGAGGTCTGGGCAGAGAAAGCGACCCGCTTTTCCCCGCTGAAGTACAACCAGCAGCACTGATGCTACCTGTGCAGCAGCACCACAGCGCGTGAGCTGTTTGGAAGGGCCGCCACCCCCCACCACTCCAGACACTACCCTTGGACTTGAACATGCTGGGGGCTGAGGCCCTGAAGGCACAGTCTTTCCAGTTTCTGGCTGTAATCACAGCTAATTGAATCTCTGCAGATGCCAAAATTGGCTCTTGATTGAATTCAAAACTTTTGTTTAATTAATTATCATTCACCTGAACACTGCTGCTTCCCTCAGACTAAGTGGTTAACTATTTCTTCCCTTCTGAGAGTCTCGCCTTCCCCTGAGCCCTGACCCTTACACTAAAGAGTAAATCTGCTTCCAGGGGAACTCTAAGTTTAGGTTTCAAAGAAGGTGAGGCAAAATATCAGGAGTCATGAAAGTGAAAAGGGAAGCCAAGTGCGGTGGTTCCAGCCTGCAATGCCAGCGCTCTGGGAGGCTGAGTCAGGAGGATCAAAAGCTCAAGCCCAGCCTAGATAATTTAGTGAATTAGGCCCTGGGTTCACTCCCCGGTACCTCCACCCCTGCAAAAGTGAAAGGCACCCAGGATGGGAGAAGATACTTTCAAATCTCACAAGGCCTAGTCCTTCTCATCTTGTATGTAATTTGGGGGGGAGGATGAAGTTTTTCACTTATATTGATAGTATTCATTTATTGGTGTGGTGGTGAACTTTATAATTTAATCTATAGGCATTGGTGTGTTGGTTAATCTTTGATAACCAGCTTTCCAGAAAACAAAATATGTGCATACATAAGTTTACTATAAATTGTGCTGATAAAAACAATGTGTTGCTCACAATGTACAAATAATAATATACAGCTGGGCATGGTGGCACACACCTGTAATCCCAGCACTTGGGAGGCTGAGGCAGGAGGGTTGCCTTGAGTTCAAGGCCAGCTTGGGTTACATAGTGAGTTCAAGGCTAGCCTGAACTACATAATGAGACCTTACCTCAAAAAAACCCAAAAAATGAATAATAATATATAATATTTTCAATCATAATTTCAGTGAAGAAAATTTAGTCTCAGAGCCTGCTTTCATGGACTTTTGCCAAACTCTGTGTCCATAGCCAATGCCTGACTGCATTTCATGAAGTATAGTTTTGACATGTTTGTAGATGTTTTCATTTTTCTTTAATAATAAAATGGAAGTAAAACAATGAAGATGTTGTGTCAGACCTCACTTGTTTGGCAACAGCATGAAAAATTTCATTGCTGAATCAGATTTTCAAATACCAGAGACCATTTCTTCAATTTTTTTATGCTATTTAAAATGTAGCAGCTATGAACATAATGTATTTTTAAGTTTAATCATCATTAACATTTCCTTCATCATTTTCTTAAAGTTAGGCAATCATCAAGAAAGAAGGAAAGAAAAAAAGAAAGAAAGAAAGAAAGAAAGAAAGAAAGAAAGAAAGAAAGAAAGAGAAAGAAACTTTCATGTGTAAATACTCCTATTGTGGCCAATTTAGTACCACTAATATGATGTTACTAAACACAGAATGGAGATGACATTCAATAGAACATCATTTTATAACATTTCCAGCGTCTATAGGATCCTATAGACACAAATAATCCCAAGAGTACAGATAATAAGAAAATATAGCAAAATAATTAGGTAGTTGATGAGTTTTGAATACTCGCTACTTTTGCTTTTAATATAATGTATCTAATTGTAAGTATATAATTTCACTTTGAGCAATGACCATGTGAGGTGATGAGTCAGAGAACGCCCAGTTTGAGTTAGCCCCAGCACAGCTCTGTGGTTTATAGAGTATAGAGATGGAACTGTGAGGACTAAGAAAGGAATGATGATGACTCAAGATCTAGATACAGTAGCTGATCAGACTCCAGTCTGTCTCCCTTTAGCGAGAAGGCTGGTACTTGGGTTTATATGTGAAGATACATGATAATAGCCAGATTTTTTTTAGAGGCTTAGTGAAAACATGGGAAGAAGAACATATATAAATCTTGGATAATGATGATAGTGGATAGGAATTTACTGGCCTTGGCTACTCCTTACACAATTACTCTTCCTGTTTAGGGTCTAAATTTATGTGGGTGGAAGGCTCCCACCTCCACCTTGAAAGCTAAAATAAGCATACATGTCCCAACTCTGTCCCTGGCACTAAAGTCAGAATATGTGACCTAGTGCCACAATTAGGACCCATCTGAGATGTGAATCCACAAAGACTGAGGCAAAGGCTCAAGGACAGTTACAGACTGTCAGTGGCAGCTATGGTGACGACAAAGTGGAGAAGGAGTTGTGGTGGCCACCAGTCCCAACAGTGACAGAACCAAAGTCACACAGAGTCACACTGCTGCTGAGGGTGCACCCCTGGGTCTCCGGTTCTCCAGTCTTCGCTGGCTCCCACCAGATGGTTGAACCTGGGTATGCAGCCTTTCCTTCAATTCTAATACTTTTCATTACATTTCTATTCTGCTTCAGTTAGCAGAATCCATTTCCGTCTTACTTCACCATAAGTCCTGACTGTATAAAAATCTAGCACATGTATATGTATGTAGGGGAGAGGAGGAGCTGGTGGGTTGAAAGAAATGTATATTTTTGTGCTTATGTACTTTGTCAAATGAAGTAATAAAAAGCCCTTAACAAATTATAATTTGACCAGTAGTGAAAGAGGGTATCCCTCCTACAGTTGAGTATTATTAATCATGTTAATCTTTGCCAAATTAAAATGCAAAACGTGGCACATTGTTTTAATTTGTATTTCTCTATTATTAGTATTATTTGTGAGCTTAAACATCGCTTCATATGCTTATTGGCCATTGTACTTGTATTCTCTTAATTATCTCCGTATGTGCTTTGTTGTTAGGTTATTTGATTTTTCTTTGATTTATAGAAGCTATATCCTTTGCCTGTTAGATATTTTGAAAACATTAACTCCCCATGGTGTCTTTGTGATGCTGAATTGTTAGATTTTCCTGTAGTTAAACTGTCAATTTTTCTTGCTTTTGTGTCTTTCATGGCAGAGTCAATGTTATTTTTCTGTTAGATTCTGGATTCAGACTTCATGGGTTCCGGTTTTGATTCTGCCTCTTGTTAGCTCCATACCTATTTATTTGCTCACCTGCAGAATAGACAATGACCACATCTGCTACATAAAGCACTCAGCACCTGCCTGACATTTAGTGATCAATATTTTAGATATTCTTATTGTCATTAAAATAATTTTACAGCATTTAAACATATGCACATTTATCTGTTTAATCCCTCTGCAATGAATTTTATGTGTAGAATTGGGTGAGGGCTGTATTAGCTTTCAAGAGTGGTTCAAACCAAGTATCACTAACTGGATAATTTAAAACAACAAAAATGTTGTTTACTCATTCACAGACCTGAAAGCTAGAAGTCTGAAATCAAGGTGTCAGCAGCTCCCTCTGAGACTTTGGGTAAAATCCTTCTTTGCATCTTTCTAGGTTCCTGGTGGTGGTGGCAGCTGCTTTGTGCCCGTCTTTGCCTCTGTCATCACAAGCTTTCTCCCCAGTGTCCCTGTCTTCTCTTATTATAAGGACACCAGTCATACTGGATTAGGGCCTAGACAATTGTATCTGTCAACATTCTCCAGAGACATACAGTCAGTATGGCAGTAACTGCAGGATAGATCAGAGAGAAAGAGAGAGGAAGAGGGAGAGAAGATAGATAAATCTATTAATCTACCAATACATAGGTCGGTAGATTAAAAAGCAATTGTGTGGTCTAGTGAGGCTACAAACTCAGATTAGAGTTGATACGTTGCAATCTTGAGTCTAAAATCTATAGGGAAAGCCAGCAAGCTGGAAACTCGCACAGGTTTTCTGAGGCAGAACGCCTTCTTCTCCAGGAAATATCAGCTTTTTCTCCAAAGGTCTTCAGCTTATTAGAAGAGTCCTTCCTACTTTAGTTAAATCTCAACTGATTGTAATGTTAATCACTGCTACAGGCTAATGTTTGACCAAATAACTGGGCTTCACAGGCCAGCTAAGTTGATACCCAAAATTAACCATTATAGTTGCATAGTATCACAGGTACTATGTACGTATCATTTTGAATATGCATATATCTTTTAAAATTCAACTCATAACAGGGATATACATTAATTTTAGAAAACAGACAGCTAGTTGTCCCAGCAATAGATATTGAAGAGTTTATCCTTTCCCTACATATTTGAAATGCTTATTCATGTTCATGAACTAAATACAGTCATTTCTTGGTATCTGTGAAGGACTGGTTCCAGGACCCCCTGTGGATACCAAAATTTGTGAGTACTCGAGTCCCTTATATAAAATAGCATAGCGTAATATATCTCCTCCCACACATACAGCCATGTCTCTCTTAAGGATGGGGATGTATTCTGAGAAATGTGTCATTAGGGGATTTTGTCATTGTACAAACATCACCAAAATGTTGTTCATATGAATATCACAGAGGTTACATAAACTAAGACAGCCATGAGTTCACTAGGTGATGCCTTCATATGGGACTTCTGCCATCTATGTGGTTTGTCTTTGACAGAAATGTCCGTGCAGCACATAACCGTACTTTAAATTATTCCTAGCTTACTTACAATACATAATTTGATGTAAATGCTCTATAAACAGTCATTATACTATGGTGTTAAGGGCATAATGACAAGAAAAAAGACTACTTCTTTTCTGAATATTTTGGTCCATCATTGGTTGAATCCTTAGATACAGAATCCACACATAGAGTTGTCTATACCTATAAGTATCTCCTCAGATGTATATTTTATTTTAATAACTTCATATTACTTTTCACATTCCAGTTCTATACTGTAGTTTTTTATTTACTATAATATGTTGTAATAGATCAAGGTTCTTCTCTTCTTCAAACTTTTCTTGATTGTTCTTGCATATTTTTTTTCCAGATGAAAATCAGTTTATTTAGTTGTCCAAATAATTCCTATGGAAAGACTTCTACTTAAACATGGTATAATAGCCAAATGCTCCTATTTCTTTAGTTCATTAAACCCCAGTAATATAAAAGTAAAGAAGGGGAGAAAAAAGAAGTATAGACATCTAGATAATATGAACTGGAGAGAAGGCAATAGTAGCCAGAAGTTTTAGAACAGCTTTGAGAATGGAAGTAGATAAAGAAACGGTAACTAATTTGACAGAGCAAAGCAAGATACATCCTTGTTGCCTGAAGAAGCAACTGTAAGATGTGGATGTCTACCCAGAGACAGGGTGGGTTTGTGGGCCAAAATGCTCAGAAATAACAGGTAGCACAGAAGGCAGAGTTGTGGAGACACAGATGCGATCCAAGTTTCTTCTTCTGTTCCAACCCTGGGGTGAGCTTAGAAGTAACTGAACAAGCGCAAGTTTGAAGAACCAAAGTAAAGACTGAGGAACCCTAGGGAGTGAAAGGGTAGTGACTGCTGGATGGAGGAAGAGCCGCAGGGAGCCAGAGAGCCAGGCACCCCAGTTAGAGAGGGGTTTTCAGCAGTGCTCTGTGCCGCACTCATGGCCCTAGGTGGACTGTGCCTGCCTCTGCCCCACAAGATAGAGAAACAGAAGCTCCAAAGGGCGCTACAGAATGAGTGGGAGCAACACCACAGAAGCATCTAGCCGACAGCCGAAAAGTCAGAGACGGCAGGTACAGGAGACCAGCAAGTCCTAAGAATTCTCTCCTCCACATGACTCCTCCCACCTTGAGAGATTACCAGTTACAAAATGGGGGAGAACATGGCTCAGCAAACAGGTGTGTTCAATTGACAGGACTCCTAGAAGACACTACGAAGGAACGAAAACTGGAAAGTATAAAGAAAGAATTTAAAACTATGAAAGATAACCTGCCAGTGTCATCATCTATATAATGGGAAGTCTTGAAGAAAAGAAAAAATGAACAAAAGATAATGTCAAAGAAAATAACCGAGAACTTTCCAGGATTCGAGAAAGATGAAAGATTTCCAACTGAAAGGACACATGGAGAGCCAAATAAGATAAATATGATAAAGCCCAAACCTAAACACATTATACGGAAATTTTTAAATAGATTTGTTAAAATTTATCCAAAATTACACAAACTTAGAGGTCATCACACAAGCTTACAGATCATAATACATTGTGCCTTTTGCTTATAACTACGAGCAATGTAAACAACCACATATGTTTATAGAAGCACAATTCGTAAGAGCTAAGGAAATTTTCAAACACAAGAAAAGGGAAAATTCCAAAAGCTGCTCAAGGGAAAAAAACAAGTCACTCTTGAAGGAGTAGGAACCTATCTGACATTCGACTTCTTTTCTAGAGTGACAGTAGAGACAAAAAGATAGGTGCATAATATTTTCAAAGTGCTAAAATAACTTCAAAACCCCAAATCTATATTCAGGGAAAAATTAAAATAAGAAGATACCATAAAAATAATTTTAGGGATAAAACTGCCAATTAATGCACAGAACTCTTTTTGAAAACGCTGTTATAGAAAGTGCTCCGCTTAGAAAAGAAATAAATCCATGGTACTAATAAGATTAAAAAAAAATGAAGTGGATACATAACAGAAAATTTAACACAAGTACTACATAAGAGGAAAGGATGGTGGTGTGAAAGAAATAGTGGCAGGGAGAAAGAGAGGAAGATAGGGAGAGAAAGAGAGAAAATATCCAAAATATTCACCACCACTTGGAAATAAAACTGTGTAACAGCAATATGACCAGGAGGTGGTAAATGAGAAAAATTGTGACTCAGCAGAGAGGGCAGGAGAAGGTGAGAATATATTTACTTTGTTATAGAGAAAGATATAAATGTTGATTGGGGGTTGATGAGAATAAATAAGCATAAACATTAATTTTAAAGTTAAATATACCTACCGAGAGCATAGAGAACAACACTCAAATTTTTCAAGTCTTGAAGAACAATACTATCAAATGAAATATGAAATATGAGAAAGGAAAAATATACATAGGAGAAAAATAAAATTTTAAGTATAAATTACAAATAAAATGAGTCCTAATATAAAATTAATTACATAATTTGTGTTCTGGATTGAACTGTGTCCCCTCGAAATTATAGACTGACACTCTAACCCCCCACCTCTGATTATAGCTTCACTTGGAATACGGTTGTTGCAGATATAGTTAGTTAAGATGAAATTACGCTGGAGTAATTTCATTAGGGCCACACCCCTAATGTAATGTGACTGGTGTCCTTACAGAAAGAGAATCAGGTGAAGACAAAGACACACAGGGGAACAACATGTAGTGATGAAGGCAGAGATGGAGTTGTGCAGCTGCAAGCCAAGGAGCACCAAAGGTTTCTGGCTAGCACCCAGAGCTAGGGGAAGTCAAGGAACCATTCCCCTGGAGACTGTAGTGAAGCATGAGCCTACCGTCCTTATTTCAGACTCGGGGCCTCCAAAACTGTGAGGCAATAGGTTTCTGCTGTTCTAAGCAGTCCAGTGCGTGTTATTTTGTTATGGCATCCATAGGAAACAAACATAACTTGTAAACAGATTAAACTCACAAATCAAAAGACAGATACTCACAAATTGGGTTGTTTAAAATAATATCCAGTAATGTTTTCTAAATGGAATATTCATAGAACAAAAAGTGACAGAAGCCGCAAATAAAATCCTCACTAAAATAAGAATAGCAGGTGTTATGGTTAAGATCAAGAATGTCCACCAAAACTTTCATGGGCTCAAAGGCAGGGCTTGTGGAATGTGACTGGATTATTGGGTATTTGAGCTGACTTGTCATTAGGTGAGTCTGAGTTAGCGGTGGATCGCTTGAGCTGTGACCTGGAAGGATATAGCTCTCTCCCTGGCTCTATACCCCTCTCTGCTTCCTGGCCACCATGATGTGAGCAGCTTTACATCTGCCATGCCTCTGTGCCATCCTGTTTCTGCTTTGGACACCAACCAACCATGGACTAAAACATGAACCAAAATAAACCTCTCTTCCTTTAATTTGTGGGTGTTAGGTACTGTTTCTCAGTGACTAAGAGAGAAGAAGGATTAATTTCCTTAACTTAATAAAGTATCATACTCAAAATGTAGTACAAACATCATCTTCAATGGAGATCAGAAATAATGCAGAGGATGTCTATCACCATTTCTAGATATCCTAGCTAATGCTATCTTAAACTAAGAGTAACAGTAATAAGAGGTATTAAGAATTGAAAGGAAAGTAATAAACTTTCTTTTATTTTCAAATTATGTGCTCATATATGAGGAACTCTAATAGATGCAAAAGCAAACTATAAGAGCTAATAAAGAGTTTGGCAAGGAGGGTCCACAAAAATCAGTAGCATTCCTACAGACTTGAAAACAATTTAAAAAAATCAGAAAATTAGACATTATTCACCCTAGAAAAAATATCATAATATCTTAGAAATGAACTAATAAAGAATGTACATGCTCCTAAAGACAGAAGTTGAAAACTTACTGAATTTTTGTAAGCTTGCTTAAAAGACATAAAGAAGATGAGAAAAAAGTAGAACTCTTAGCCATACATGGTGGCACACACCTGTAATCCTAGCACTTGGGAGACTGAGACACGAGGTAGGCTCAAGTTTGAAACCAGCCTGCACTACATAATGAGTTAAAGGCCATCCTGAACTACCTAGTGACGCCCTGCCTCAAAAAAGCCAAAAAGAAAAAAAAGATAGAACTCTAATTTGTAGACCTCTAATTTTTCCAAAATTGATCTATATAATCAATGCAATCTCAAACAAAATACTAGCTGAATTTTTTAAGGAAATAGACAAAATAATTCTATGATGTATTTAGAAAACTAAGGATGCCAGTTTGCAAAGATCAGCAACAGTCAAAGCACAATAAAATAAAATATAAAATTCCCAGGATTAAACAAATAGAAACTCAACTGACCTGTAAGATGAGCATAATATATGGCTGAAAGACTTTAAAGATTTGAATAAAGACGTAGCAACATACCATTTCCCCGAATATAGTAGCTCATTGCTGCAAAGATGTCTATTTGCCTCATATAAATCCATAGATTCAGTACAATTCAAATTAAAGCTATGCTGTTTATGGACATACACACATATTTATGCTTTGTAAATATTTTTATTTCTAAGTATGTTGAGAAAATAAAGGAGAAAGGATGCTCCTCTTGTTCGGTCTATCACCTTAATCCAACCTGTACATATCCCTTCCTATTTAGAGAGGAGGATGATCAAAACCCTAACAAAAAAACCTGCCCAATATTAGCTAGATTGAAATCTATTTCAATATGCATTGCTTCTCTAGAAAAAGAAGCTTTTCATCACCTGCAAAAACATCCTGAGGGCCCCTCTTTGGTCCTGGAAGTACCCTGTTGGACGCTATGTCAGGCATCCAGAGCTCTATGGAAAGAATCCCTGTCTAGATACTAACCCAAAGGATTAGAGACTCAACATGATGCTTCTCCAAATTCTTTAAAGGTTCATGTTCCAAGAGACCTGAGAGAAAAAGTGATATTTAATCCAAAAATGACCATTTCCCTGAAAAAGAACTTTTAAGAGCCTGAGATGTACCTCAGTGATAGCACATTTGTCTAGCACGTACAAAGCCCTGTGTTTGATCCCCAATACCACCAAAAACAAACAAAAAAAATCAGATATTGCTAGTTATTAGGAAAGAGAAAGTACTCTAGACAGCAAGAAACTTCCCATTATTCCTCAAATCAACAATAGCTGGCAGTATAGAAAAAGTTTCCAAAAAAAATTTTCTCACTTAACCATGTAGACTAAGCATGATAGTGGTACATTCCAGAAGATCTATGGGGTACAAGAAAACAACTCTTTAGACTGAGAACTTCTAATCCTTTAGAACAATTTCACCTTTTAAAATTTCTGTTTTCTATAAAAGCTTTATAACTTATGTATTAGTACAAATGTAATTGAATATAATTTTATGGATAAATACATTAAAAAACTGGCATGGGTGCTCACAAAAGTTTTATACTGATGGGCTCCCACAGACCTCCATCCTCAAGAAAGCAACATTATTAAGCAAGCAGCATAGCTCTAAACTTCAAACACATGTACATGATTTGTACCTAACCTAGCCCACCAAATGGGCACCCTGACAGACAGAAAGAATATACAGCCTAGGTAACCCATTTTAAAGTCACCCCCAAACCACATAAAACCCTATATCCCAAGCTGTAATCCACTTCTCTCTTGAGGGCCTGCACTCCCTTCTGAGTACTTACTTTTTTCTGACTAATAAACTTCTTTATGCCTTTCAAAAAATACCAAAAGAAATGTTTTACTGATAGGAAGTTATTATGGAAAATTTTGGAGACTCCAGTATCAGTAGACAAACAGACATCCGTAACCAAAGGTCCAGTTTGTGATACCTAAAACAAGTATTGGTGGCCACGGTCTAGGCAGGTACATGAGCTGTCAGGGTCTTGTGTCCCTAGACCATGGTCCAGCTCCATCATTGCTGGCTTATTTCATGCCAGCTCCATAGCCCAAGGGAAAGTCTGGTAGAACAATCAAGAGAAATGAGGGAGCCTGAAACAGCGATTGGAGAGAGAATTGACTTATCCAGGTCACTGGCTCATTCATGTGCAACATCCTAGGATCTAAAAATAGAAGAACCATCTGCAGTTTGCCTACTGAAGCTGGGACTTGGATGAGCCCCAGGACAGGCCCTGGAAGACTGGTGGCCACAGAGATAGTACTGGCCTACTCAGGTGACTCCATCAGCTAATGGCCAGGAGCCAAAGTGAACATGTGTCCATAGCCAGGGTCCTCACGGTAAAACAAGAAAACTGGGAGTGATCAGGGCCCTTATCTCTGTAGGCAGAGAGCTGTTTCTTCCTTCTTGGTTCAGAAACTAGAAGCAGTATGAGGAAAAGAAAGAAGACTGAAAAAAGAATTGAGAAGGTGTCTCTATTTTCAAGGGTGGCCCCAGAGTAAAGTGACTATGTAATAGCATCTTTTCTTTTTTTCTTTTGGATTTTCTGAGCCTGGCACATAGCAAGACTCAAAAATACTACACTAGAGAAAGAAAAAGGTTTATCAGTGCAAATCTTTGGCCTGGACAATAAGGAGAATCTGAATTCTGATTGGCTCCTAGCCTGGAGGTTGTTATTTAGGAATGAAGAAAAGGTCCTGATTGAATCCTAGAAGTATCTTTGGTCTCTTCTTTGTGAAAATCCATTAGGATAGGAGGAAAAAGAAATCACAGTATCTCTTTTTCATATAAGAAATGGAGGAGAGGGTGAAGAAATACAAAGAGCAAAAGAGCAGGTACAGAACCTTGCCTGCACTAAAGAAAAAAAGACAGAATTTGAGATGCCCAAAGGTGGGCAGGAACTCAGAAGTGGGACTTCCTCTGGCTCCATTCCTTGCCTGTTTCCCATCTCCAAAGTTACCAGATCTCTCATTCCTTCATTTCTTCTGGAGCTTCCCTTCACTTTCATCTTGCCCATTTTCCAAAAGATTTGTAAAGTATTTGTTTCCATGAAGTGGTTTTCTTAGTAACCATTTAGACGAACAGAGTATATTTTCTCATCCTTTCCTTCCTTTTCTTCTGTAAGTATCTCTGGGTCAAGATGGGAAATGAATGCATGCTTGATCATCCCTGCTACTCTAAACAGGGAGTTTAGAAGTACAAAGTGAAAACCAACAAAAAATACATAACGAGGCTCAAATATGAGATAAGCATCTGCACTGATTAAAAACAGAACAAAACATAAAAAAGTAATACTGAAGGGAGCTGTGAGCTTGCTGGGCTCTGGACCCAAGAGCAGGGAAGTTCAGCTTCTGAAGACAGAGGAGACTAAAACACTTCACACGAAGCAAGAGACTAGAGCCGGGAGATTTTTACCACCCTATTTCTCTCCCACGTGGAAAAAGGAGCCTAGAAAATATTGCTGACAGATGCTTTCCAGGGTACATCTCACTGTAAGCTGTGGCTTCTAGACACAGTCTCATGCTAGGATCTGTGACAACCTACCATCCCGCTGGGGGAGAACTCTAGGTGACCACTGCCAGATCAGGTTCTAAAACAGGTAACCAGTAGTTTGAGAGGAGGTACCTATAAATCACCAGGCAAAAAGAGGTGGGGAGGGAGAAGAAAGGACAAAATACAAAAGAGATTAAACTTCTCACTCCAAGTATTTTCTTCACAGGGAATTTGTATATCTTTTGATAAGTTTATGCATAAATCTCTTACTTTGGTACCAGGAATGAAATTTTTAATTATATTTTTAATTGGTTATTGTTGTATATAGGAATGCTATTGTTGTTGTTGATTTATTTTCCAGAGAACATGCTAAAATTTTTATTAGTTCTCATATGGTTTGTAGAGTCTCTTGGATTTTTTATGTAGATAATCAAATCACCTGCAAATAAAAGGAGCTTGTGTTTTTATTCCAATCCTTATTTCTTTTTTCTTGTTTAATTTCATTAGTTGTAGTTTCCCTGTCTTATTCCTGTCTCTAATCAGAATACTTCTGTAATCTCACGATTATGTACATTGTTTGCTGTAAATCTTTTAGAAAAATCTTTGATCAGGTTAAAGGAAACTCCAATAATTTGCTAAGAGTTTTTTTTATTAATCTTAAAAAAGTGTTGAATATTATTAAATGCTTTTTTGGCATCAATTTGAAAAATCAAAATTTTCTTTAAGCTACTAAAATGAGATATCGCTTAAATACATTTTCTATGCAACTTTGACTTAGGAGTAATCTTTCTCAAAGCTAGATGGTAGAAGTAAGGGTGTTTTTACTTTTTATTCTTATTTGTGTGTTTGAAATTTTTCATGACATAAAATTTAAATTAACAAAAGGGAATGAGACTAGTTATGCTACTAATCCTAGTTTCATCAATTGTATTTGCAGTGGACAACTGCAAATCAAGTATTCAATACCTATTCACTTTCTCCTAGTAACAACACCCTGATTTTAATATAGAGCACAAAACCTTGGTCTACAGGGCTTTGGTATAACTTACTTCTCCTACCCTACGGGAAGGGGCATTGTATTCTCCTATCCATGCTTGACAGTTAACTGTGGTGTCAAGTTGAATAAGAAACACCTAGCAGGTAGGTTTAGCACCATTCTGGATGAGTGGGGATGATTGACTTACTGAAGGGGGTGGGATCAACCAATAGGATTGTAGCCTGGATGGAATAAAAAGGGAAAGAAGAAGGAAGTCTTGCTTCCCTTTCCTCAGAGGAGCTCCAGTCTTCACCATCACCTTTGGATATCCATCTCCAGGCTTCCAGCATAGCGCAGACTCTTCAACTTTCCAAGGCAGACTTGCACACAAGTCTTCAGTGAGCACCAGATCTTCCACTTTTGAGTGGATCATCCAGCTCTCCAGCACACAGATGGCCCTTTTGCATTCTTTAACACCTGCCTCTGCAGGCAGGCATTGCAAACCTACTTGTAAATATTATATTATGTTGTATGATATTATATCTGTTCCTCTAGTTAACCCTAACTGATACACGTGGTGACTGGTTTTGAAATGAATATATGACCAATGGTCTACTTCATTGTTGCTACTGGGTGAGAGGCTCATCCTTCTGTTGAATTTTAACCCAGGAGGATATGTGCAAATTTTGGCAGTCATCTTTCCACCATTATAAACCTGACAATGAAAGCAAAACAAAGTAGGAAAGAGACAGAGATAAAGAGGGTCCTGATCCTTATTTAGAGTTCCTGCTTACAAAGGGTCCAGTCTCATGAGCTGATATACTCCCCTTTTTACATTAGCCAAATTTGATCTCATGATTATCTTAGTCATAAGCAAGACTCCTAACTGACCCAACCCTCCATCTCTCTTTTCTTTCCTCTTCACTGGTTCCTTCCTCTCTGCCTGTAAGCAAGTGCAAGTCTCCCAATATCACAAATGCCTCAAACTCTGCCAATTTATCCAACTATTTGCCCTTATACTTTCTTCTAAGAATCACACATCTTGTATTTACTTCCTCAGTAACTTACTATCTCTTATAAACTTTCCCTTTACTACGTGCTACGTCAACCTGTGTCACCTCTATAGCAGTGCCTTTTGAAGTGTGGCTGTGGACCACTTCCTTGGGAATCATATGAGAAGTGAGTTTAAAATGTACATCCCCGGGCACGACACTGACCAAAGGACAAGAAGCTCTAGAAATGGTCTACAAATCTGGAACTTATCAGTGCATTCCAGGTGATTCTTAAACACACTAAGGTTTAAGAATTATTGCATCAGAGAAATTGCTCCTCAAAGCTTCTTATTTTTGTTTGCAACAAGTTAAAATTATCCAGCTGTGTTGGCCTCCTGCAGCACCTGATGGTTTTTGGAATTCCCCCTTCTCTGGTTTGTGTCTTTGCAGCAATCTGCATCTTTCTCCACATTCGCACCTGTTCTTTGGAAGCTTTATGTGTGCAGTGAACTGGAGCCCCTTTGTTAGAAACCCAATTTGTAAAGTAAGCCTAAGAATGTGAAGTAAAGGTCTTCTCTGGTCTTTATCTACCCAACTGAGGAATCATATTCTTACCCTGATTGTTTCCAGCTTCCTAAATATTACTACACTTTCAGGCTTGATGATTTGAGTTTCTCCCTATCACCACCTCTGTATGAGCTGAGTTGTTATCAGACATGGCCCAATCTCACTGAAAGGAAGTCAGCTCTCTTGTGCATTTCTTCTCCTAGGGATTTCTCCATGTACAAGTTTCATGGTACAGTGCACTAACGCTAGCTGGGCACTGACTCAGTCAGTAGAGGGGTCACTTAGAATTCTGGGAGAATTTCTAAGTGACTGAGAATATACTACAATTTCTAGATTTACTACTCACTACTTTATTTTTAGGGTGATGTTTTTTCATAAGAAAAAACTAGGAGCATATCTCCCAGAGAAATAACTCTCTTCAGTTTTCTTTCATACAAAAGGTCCATCTATCTATTGGCAAGTTACACTCACAGACTCCCAAATCCTGTCTCTTCAACCCTACTCAATTAGTTGTATTAGCTATTTCATGTATTAAATTTCCTTTTTATGAAAGGAGAATGTCAATCTGCATGTCACTTTCAGAAGAAGTCACACACACTATCAGAAACGAGTCTTGGTTTCTATATGTCCCAGGAAATTGAAATGACTTTGCTGATATGAATTCAGGTTACAGAACAGCATCACTTCATCGCATTGATAGAATTCTAGTACTATTTCAAGCAAGAGAGAGCTATTCTGTACATTTCTTTACTACACCATAAGTCCCTATTTCTTCCTAAATCAGAATTCCAACTACAGTATCACAATTGGAACCAGTCAATTCCACCCTATGAGACCTACATTAATTCTACGAACATATGGATACTTATATTTTCAAATTTATATATGCATTGTTATTAATGTTGTAGATCTGAGTCCTCAAAGTAGCCAACTTTGTACTCTTTAGAAATTTTTGACATCGTGCTGAGACCTCAGCTTCTTCACCTTTAAAGTAAAGAGTTTGGATAGAATTTCTAAGTGACATCCTGACCTTACTATCCTATGGGTCTGGGTGCCAAGGTTTTAAATAGTGCCCAGTGAGGAAAAAAGAAATAAAGAAGGGGCAAACTTTGACCCTACCCTGCAAGTCAGCAGGCTGCTCCAAGATTTGTCTCAGAAGGATGTTCTGTGCCCTAATGAGTGGCCAGGTGAGCGTCATGCTGTCCTTTTCACATGTATTTATAATGGTTATTTTGTCCTATTTGCACTTTTCTAGAGTTGCACACAGTGAGCAATTTTAAAACTTAGTTTTCTCATTATAAATTGGAAACTGAAAATTTTAGAGTATTTCTATTCGCAAAACACTGTAATTCACTACCTGACTCTTCATTTATATTGCATTTACCAAAAATAAATTAGAATAAGATAACAAAAATAATTGGTGGTGATATTCTTTGAATTAGTTGAAGTGATTTGGGTATCCACAAAGAAATTAATTCTAGATTCAAAAATTTCTTTCACTTAGGTCTGTCTTCAAACTAGTAACACAAAGTCCAATGGGTATTTTAAAGACCTAAATAGTTCAACTAGAATATGAGCACACAAACTGTTCCACAATGACAGAAATGCACAAATCAATAAATTTATTTAGTTAAGTGGTTCTTAGTCTTTAGTTATAGGAATCTGTACCAATAGTATGGTTACTGCTTAAAGATTTGTCTAATTAAAAGTGTGTTCTTGCATAGCATACATTTATACAGATATTTGTATGTAACTCCCTACTGAGCCCTCCACTCAACAAATGCGCACCCACATCACGTTTCTGAATTTTCACACTAACATTATTTGGTACTTTGAAAAATTAAAGGTCTATTTTAAATTACTCTAAAGTTATTTACTCTTTGTCTTCATTATTTTTCATTATTTCCTGACTCAAATGACAAAAAACAATTTTGGGACGTTCTCAAGAACTTATGCTATTATGCTAAAATTATTTTTTCTATCATTTTTCTTTTTTTTTTCTTTTCCTTTACCTTTCCTTCCTTTCCTCTTCTCCCTTCACTGTTTCCCTATCCGCTTTGAACACTTTCTTTCTATTTCACAATATCTATCATACATTTTGGTCCTTATTTACACTTTAGTTTCTCATACCAGAGAAACAATGCAATATTTATTCATGTTTGTCTGATTTATCTCACTGAAGAGTATGTTCTTGAGGTGCATCCATTTACCTAGAAATGTGTCAAGTTTATCCTTTTTTATGGCTAAGTAGTACTCTTTAGTATTTAAAAAAAAAACACATCTTCTTTATCCATTCATTGGTTGACAGGCATTTGGGCTTTTTCCAAGATTTAGCTATTATGAACTGTGCTGCTGTAAACATGGGCGTCCATATATCGCTGTGGTATGATGCTTTTAATCCTTTTTGGAAAATACCAAGGAGGGGAATAGCTAGATCAAATGGGACCTCCAGTGGTAGTTTTTTGAGGAATCTCTGCAGTGATTTCCACAGTGGCTGCACCAGTTTACACTCCCACCAACAGTGGAGGAGGGTTCCTCTTTCCCCATAGCCCCTCCAGCATTAAAAAAAAAAAAAACCTTATGCTATAAGGTACCGTCTTACAAGTATTTAATTGCTTAAATGTTTCCATATGAATAACCCATAAGAAACAGAAATGCAAAAAAAAGAAAAAAAAAAGAAACAGAAATGCACTTCCGAATTACTTTAAACTGGAGTTTAAGGCACTGTCTAAAATTCATAAAAATTGAACTTCCAAAATTCACTAAAACCCCTACTTTCCTTTTCTCTTTTTAGTTTTCAGTTAGTATAAAATATGTTCTAAGCTATACTCCAGGGCAAGAATATACTCTAAGGACAAAAGGAACTGCTGTTATCTGTCCACTTGACCTGCCATAACAAACTATTACAGATTGGGGGACTTAAGCAACTAAACTTTATTGTCCTCCCAGTTCTGGAGGCTGGACAACCCAAGACCAAGTTGCAGCAGAGTTTGGTTTCTTGTGAAGTTTGCAAATAGCCACCTTCTTGCAAATAACCAACCTCCTTCTTGGCAAGAGGGGCAAAAGGAGAAAGAGAGGAAGCTATTTAGAATCTCTTCTTATAAGGGCACTAATCCTATCATGAGGGCCCCACCCTTGTTACCTCATCTAAACCTATTTAGCTCCCAAAGATCCATCTCCAAACACCACCACATTGGCAGTTTAGGTTTCAAAGTATAAACTTGGGAAATGAGGACACAAACATTTAATCGTAATGTGTTTTTGAACATTCAGTGGAAAACACACTGCACATTCAGGGCAGAAACAAAACAAAACCTGAAATGTTTTCAGTAATCTTACTGGTAGAGTTGGCCTAGTCTGAGAATGGTGTAGGATAAAGTAAATGAATACTTTTGCCGATATAATTCAGAACCAGTGTTTTCAGCACAGAAAAAAAGGAGATACAGATGCAAGACCAAACATTTGCCTAAAAAGTTAGCATGCTGAATTTGAACTGGAAGTATCAGAAATTAATTTCTCAAAATGTTTTCTAGCTCTGAAAGCTCTAAAAACAAGGACTATTCCGGTAGCAACGATCACCCCTCTTATTCAGATTGTGGTATTTTCTAATAAAACAAACCAGGGATCAGAGCAGGAAAGGCTGCTTCCTGATAGTCACTTGCAAAGCGAGTCTAGAATATCTCATATTATCAGAAATCTAACAAAGGCAGATGGGATCATGTCACAAAACTCAAGAGCCAACTTGAAGAGATTCCTATAGACCAAAGATGAGAAAATTTAAGCATAGCAAGAATAACTGTAATTAAACCCTTTAAATAGGTTCAAACATAAATTCATAATGTTTAATTTTTGTGTTTTTTTTTAAGTCCCTCTGTCATTTGGAGCCTGTTAAGAAACCAATTCATTACTTGGAATCAGGAAAATAATGAAGATTTATCTTGCATTTCTTGTTATGAACTGTCTCAAAAAAAAACAATTAATGAGGAACCTTTCATTCTATAGATGTCTATTAGCTAATAAATAGAAAAGGAATCATAAAACTAGAATTTCACCACTTTAAAAACTTAATCATTTCATAATCGCTGTTCTTTCTGGAGTGAGATGGAGTCTTAATGTTGTTTTGATTTGCATCTCTCAAATGACTAGTGATGTTGAACATGTTTTCATGTATTTATTTGCCATTTTTATTTCTTCACCTGAGAAATGTTTATTCATTTCAGATGCCCATTTTTGGATTGGGTCTTTGAATTTGAGAGGTTTGATGTTTTTGAGTTCTTTATATACTCTAGATGTCAGACCTTTGTCTGAGGGACAGCTGGCAAAAATTTTTTCCCAGTCTGTGGGTTTTTGCACCGCTCTGTTGGTGATTTCTTTTGCTGTGCAAAAGCTTTTTAATAGGATGTAGCCCCAAGCACTGATTCTTTGTATTATTTCCCATGCAGTCTGGGTTCTGTTCATAAATCTTTTTCCTACCCCTATGTCTTCAAGAGTTCTTCCTATTTTATTCTCCAGTAGATTTAGTGTTTCTATTTTTATGTTTAGATCTTTGACCCACTTCAATTTTAGTTTAGTACATGGTGAGAGACATGTATCTAGTTTCGATTTTCAGCATGTGGCAAGCCAATTTTTCCAACACCATTTGTTAAAGAGGCTATCTTTCTTCCAGTGAGGGTGTTTGGCTCCTTTGTTGAAGATGAGGTATTTGAGTGTGTTTGGAGTTGTTGCTGTGTCTTCTAATCCGTTCCATTGATCCTCGGGTCTGTCTTTGTGCCAGTACCATGCTGTTTTTATCACTGTAGCTTTATAGTATAGTTTCAGGTTGAGGATTGTGATGCCCCCTAACTTGCTCCTGTTCCCCAGGATTGTTTTTTCTATTCTTGGTCTCTTCTGTTTCCAGATAAATTTCATGGTTGTCCTTTCTAATTCCGAGAAGTATGTTAGTGGTATTTTGATTGGAATTGCCTTAAGTCTGTATAGTAGTTTAGGAAGTATGGCCATTTTCACTATGTTGGTTCTTCCTACCCAGGAACATGGTATATCTTTCCATTTTCTGATATGCATTTCAATTTCCTTTTTTAGAGAATTATAGTTTTCAATGTAAAGATCTTTTACTTGTTTTGTTAGATAAATTCCTAAGAATTTCATTTTTTTGATGCGATTGTGAAAGGTGTATCTTCCGTTATTTCTTTCTCAGTGAGATCAACTAATAACAAATGCTGGTGGGGCTGTGGGGGGAAAAGGAACCCTCCTCCACTGTTGGTGGGAATGTAGATTGGTCCAGCCACTGTGGAAATCAGTATGGAGATTCCTCAAAAATCTACAACTGAAGGTTCCATTTGATCCAGCTATTCCTCTACTGGGCATCTTCCCAGAAGAATTAAAATCATCATACCACTGAGATATATGAACAACCTTGTTTATTGCAGCACAGTTTGTAATAGCTAAGTCCTGGAAACAACCCAAATGTCCAAAAATTAATGAATGGCTAAAGAAGATGTGGTTTTTCTACACAATGGAGTACTACTCTGCCATAAAAAAGGAGATCTGAGAGTTAGAGAGGCTAGATAACTGTACCACACACACCAAGCTGGAATTCAGCCCCAGAAGACCCAAAAGATGATGTGAGTTAAAGTCGTTGCCTGTGTATTATCCAGGGTCCCTCAAACACACCAAATGACATTTTGCCCAAAAGTAGTATTTTGCAATATTACAACAAACGTTTTACAACTAATGAATTAAAGTTTTGCATTGTAATAGAAATGAGAGTCATATGTGAAGTTAGAGAACTATCAATGTAATTATTTGCCGGGATAGTGATATATTCAGTGTGTAAATGCCTCCTGGAACAAATATTTTATTTAAATGTTGATTATAGATTTGTTGTTAGAATTAATGATCCTATTTTATATACATACTACATATGAGTGAGTACGTAAAATTGTACTAGGATAGAAATTGTATCTCAAGTGGAATATACAGTGAAAAGCAACAGTAAGGATTGCATAAAAAAGATACTTTCAGAGCTGAATATAGAATATCACAAAATCCATCATTACATAGAAAGAAATTGATTTCTAAAAAGAGAAAAATAAATAAATATTATGGGTTGTGTTGTATGAAATTAAAATGCACTCTGATTTTTATCAATACTGACATTTTGCTGAAGGCAATCCATCAGTGTTTTACTAAAAGCCCAAAGAGTGAGGAGAATGTTGAAATTGTTTAGCTGTTTGTTTGTTTTAAAACACGGACAATTGGTTATAATTTTTAATGACTCCGAAGAGTCCACAGGACCCCTTAGGGAGGACCTTGGATAAGTACTGTGGACTATGCAAGGTTTTGGAGAAAATAGTGACAGAAAGCATATTTTTGGAGGATAAGGCTTTTATTGAGTGCAGGGTGGATGACATGAAGAACAAACTAGAGGTGTTTAAAGAGGCCAGTTAGAAAGTTTTACAAGGATTCAGAGAGTGTGAATAACTGGAACAAGAGCAGTGGAATTGAGAAAGACAGAGGAAAGAAATATATTGGGGAAAAAGATAGACTGGAAGGAATAATGGGTGAAAGGGTGAGAGGAGAAAAATTATTAAAGTCCTAAACCTGGGTGCCAGAAGGGCAGAGGCCTGATGGGGGTATTGAGAGACACTGCAGGGGAAGGAGGAAAGCAATGATGAGATGCCATGCTCATAAAGGCTCAGACAATGGACAGGATGCTGCTCTTGTTGGAGAAGCACAAATGTGGTCAGTACATCAGCAAAACAAACAAACATCTGGGCCATCCTACAAGAGACTTCGAAGGAGACAACCCTATATCCAGAAAGGTCACAGCACATAGAGTCAGGCACATCTGCTTCGGAATCCTGGTTCTGTCCCTTAGGAGGCTGTGTGATCTATGGCAGTTTACTTAATCATTCTGGGCTACAGTTTTCTCCACTATAAAGTGAGACAAACTATAGGTTACATTAGGTAATCGTTAAACAAGAATAATTATTCTCATCTTGATTCACTGAGACTATTCTCTAATCCTATCTCAGACACAGCCTTTCCTGGGATTTTTTAATCCCCTCTCCCTTAGCCCATCTGCAAAATAAAGATAATACTGTTTATATCTGTGGTGCTGAAATCCCATTTGTTCATCAAAATCACCTATGAAATATTTTTAAGGTATAGATTCCTGAGTCTTAATCTAAGAACTTCTGATTCAGTATTTCTGGGTGAGAAGCCAGGGACAAGTATCTTTCTAGCTGAAAATCACTAATAATCCACATCAAAAAAACCTACAAGGGAGACTAAATACAAAATCATGGCAAGTCCATAGGGCACAATTAATGACACACAGTACTTCCTTAATAAGAGGTACTGGTTTGGAGTGGCTGGGATGGTGACAAGGATAGTGGAAGTGGAGTGGGGTGGTCCATGACAGTGGCAGAGATTGGGTTATGTCAGTGGGGCGGGTAGGTAGTGGTGGCTGGGTCCTTGAAGATTGAAGCTTTCTCTGGTAGAGCATAAGAAAGCAGCAAATGGGACATTTCCAACAGGAACAAGTGTTGGTTCTCAGTTCCATTAGGAATTTTTTTCCTGGACCAAATCAGAGGAGAGGGAACTCTTTGAGAGTCAAACTCTGTTTTCTGAGGTAAGGAACAAAACTGAAACCACAAAGCGCAAAACTGTACTATGACTTGCAAAACAGATCAGTTATTCCAAACCATGTCTTGCAACGCCAACTAACAGCAAACTATTTTAACACCAGGTCCTACAGAGGCAAATATTCTTTGCCAGGACTATGGGGAAAATGAGTTAACAGTGACTCTGGATGAACTCAGGCTGCAGAGATATGTGCACACCAAAACAGAAAGACAGAGATGGAAGACAAATTAAAAACCATTACTACAGCAACTTGTACTTTGTAATCAAAGACACGGGATGTGTGCACAGAAATTGCATCATGCCACAATAAAATCTTTATTTAGTTGGGAAAAAAAGCAGTCAAATTTTCACATGTTCAATATTTTCCCTACCAAACATTGAACTCAAATACCAGACCACTGAGTTCAAAACCATGCACCTGCTAATCCTGCTATGTGCCAGGCATGGGGCCAAACTCAGCCAGTCTGATATCCCAGGAAACATTCTGCGGTGAGCCTAGAAATGTGGGCCACAGGGGATCAGTTGCTTCAAATAGCTGCCACCCCAGGACTGCCTTCCCCACTGCCTTCATGAGCTGGCCTTGAAATGTCCACAGTGGCTTTCATCTAAGCCTTCCCTAGAACATCATGGGTGTTTTATTTCCCCAACTTGCTCGGGGTGGGGCAGCTGTCTCACCCCCAAGGCCTGCTACTGACCCCACCGTGGCAGAAGAGCTGCAAGTACAGAGCCAGCCCTCAGTTGTCCTCCAAGCCCACCTCCTCCTGCTCAGAAGCTCAGCCAGTAGAGGGAGCCAAGGGAGCCAGGCGGCTACTTTCCACCAAGATACTGCAGCAAGACTTGACTGCTAGGAGTTAGAAAACTATCAAACAGAAAAAAAAAAAAAAAATCAAGTGAGTTGTTTTGCTTCAAGCCTGCCCAAGGGAGTCTCTGCAAGCCATTATGCTGAAGCCTAGAAGCAATGCCCTCCCAAGGGTGTCTTGCTTTCACAAATATTGAGAAACCAAAAAAACAAAAACAAAAAAACACTCAATTTCAGAGCTTCCAAGAACCCCTGAAGAGACCAGTGTTCCCTTAGGTGGCACATGGCTCTATATGTTCCCAGCAAGAGGAAGAGTCAGATGTCAGAGGAAAGTGGGGAGATGAAATCTAAAAACCACCCCACTGGAAACAGAGACATTGGTACTCACATCTTTGGTCCCCCAAAAGCCCAGATAGTGTCAAACTGGAGATGTTTTCTTTCATTCACTCAGTACCTATTACGCATCAAGGGTTTCAGCAGTCTCTGCCCTATTAGCACTGTTTTAATGGGGAAATTAAAAAATCATGACCTTCACACAAGCAAGTAAGTTGAAGGCTTGAGCCTGCAAGAGAGGGAGGAAGACCTAACACCCAAAGCAGAAGGAGATTCCTAGAGAAAGTCACATCTAATCTGAAGGAAAAGGGAAGGAATGGGTGTTCCAGGTAGCTTGCCCAAAGGCCTGGGAGAGACAAAGAGAGTTGCCATATTCTACACTTGGCCTGCCTTGGAGTGAAAGGGCAAGGCTATGGACAGGTGGGGTTTTTTTTTTACTGCCCTCAGGCTGAGCTTATTAAACTGCTTATCATTTTCCAGTCATCTGAATCCCATCAGATAAGGTTGAATCTATGTTTATGAAAAATGGTAAGAGACCCTGTCCACATCACTCAACCCCCATATCCACCCCACCCCCCATCCCAAGAGAGAAGCCCATCTCTCTCTGCCTCAGTCTGGGGTTGCTCTAGGAGTCTCTTCAGAGTACATGGCCTGAAGACTACCATGCTGTCAATGTATTTGATGCCTTTCCAGCAGGCCTGCCCACTGCCTCACTCTGACAGCTGGGAAAGGCAGAGTCCTCCCTCTGTGCTTAGAAGGGATTCTACCCTAGTGCTAAGAATGTGAGTGGAAGTCAAGTGCAATAGACCTAGGTGAGGCCTTGGTCAGGGCCTTCTGGTCAACCTTCAGCTGGTCTCAGCTTCTGTGGGGCTTCCCACTGTCAGAGAAAGTACCTGAAATTAGGGATTCAGGATCATTTTGCCCAAAGGAGAGGTTGAAAGGTTTAGAGGTACAAATAGTAGTGAGAGAAAAGAGGAGACTAAAATTCTTGAAGTGAAGTAAGTTCCAAATAATCCACTTAAATTATCTATGTTTCAGGGGCCAAAGGAATCAAGAAACAATCTATGACTCTTCGTGCCATGGGAAGGAACAGAACTTTCTAGTGCAATTCAGAATACCTGGAAGTTGCATGCCTTTAAGAAGTATTTTATTTTCGGCAAAAATAAATAAATGTTCAATACAGCTCCTTAGACACATGTATAGATGTAACAACAATTCACATTTGTATAGAATTTGCAAAGCTTTATATCATCATAGTGGATGTTCTTCACAAATCAAATGAGGTTACAAAGAAGATATAATTATCCCTTGATAGATGACAAAGCTGGGGCAGATGTGTCTCAGCAGAAAGGACAAAAAATTTGGAGGTAAAAGATACGGATTCAAGCTCTACTCAGCAACTAGATTTGCAAAAACAATTGTGTATGTGTATATAACTATTTAACCCTTAGAATTTCCAGTTCTTGGAAAAGGGATGGGCATTTCACTATTGCCCCTGTACCTGTACATGGCCAACATTCTCTCCCATGGTTCCTGATAAGTCATTGCCCTTTAAATTTAATGTATGCAAAGAGCTTTGAGTAGTGTTTGACATCAGGTAAATAGGTGAGTGTTAACTAGTATTATTTATCTCTTTGTCCCAACGGCTGCACACTATCTGACACATCCAAGTGTTCAATAAATACTTATGGGATTACTGAAAGGCATTCTTCATCCAGTGTAGGAGAAAGACAAACAAATAATAGAAATGTAATGAGCTGAGTGCTGTGGAAGGTGTACATAAGTACGCAGTGGTCGAGAGTGAAAGATGAGGTTTCTCATAGTGGGACAAAAGTGAGGGAGGTGCATTGAGGAGGTGACCCATGTGGTAGATCTTAAGAATGAGAAAGAGTGCATGAGTTAAGAGAGTGGAATGAGAACTCCCTACATTTAGGCAGGGAGTTAGAAAAGCCCCTCGTTGTGCTACAACACATGCTCAGAAAAAAAGCAAATAACTCAGTATGACTAGGAAGTAGAGCATGAGGACATTATGGCAGAAGAAGAGGTTAGAGTAGCGACCAGGGCCAGATATAAAGAGCTTTGTGTGTCAGGACAAGGAATTCGGGTCTTCTTTTATAGCAGTAATGGAGAGCAAGTGAAGGGATATGAAGCCAAGGGATGAATACTGGTGTTGTAGGAAGATTGATCTAAGGGCTATAAGTAAGATATATTTGAGAGACATGAGACTGGAAGCAGAGGTACCACTTAGGATACTGCACTTATAGTCTGGGTAAAGCATAAGGAAGCGGTTCTGATAAGGTTGTGATCATTGAGGTAATCAAGAGGAAATAGATTACTAATTTATTTGCAAAAATGTCATTAGAGAACTTGGTACTCTATTGGAAGTACTGGAAAAAGGAAAGAAAGAAGCGAAGATACTGAGTTTCAAGTCTGGGTGGATAGGTAAATAGAGGGACCACTAATGAAGTTAGAAGACACTGGCATGAGAGCAAGCAAAGAAGAGTTTCTCGTTTGGGGGTCTTGTTCAGTGTGCACAGGGAGCTGTCCGGCAGTCACTGAAGGCAGAAGACTGAAAAGACTCTGGAGAGGAGTCCACACTGGAGTTTTGTCAATGGACGTTGAGTCTCAATAGACAGGTAATGGCTTAAGCCATGAGAGAGAATGAGATAAGCCAGGGAGAGAAGCTAATCCACACTGGTCATGCATGGGAGTGAGAGTGAAGCAGCCATTCTGCACAAGAACTTAGAAATAGGGAAATATGGGGCTGGGGATTTAGCTCAGTGATTAGAGTGCTTGCCTTGTAAGCACAAGGGCCTGAGTTCGATCCCTGGTACCACAAAAAAAAAAAAGAAATAAGGAAATATGGCCACCCTCCTAAGAATTAAATAATATTGTGCAAACACAATGGATGTAATGAGCTAATTGTGGGAGTAAACTAAGATATCTGTAACTGCATGTCCCCCCTCTGGTTAAGAAGGTCGTCAATCAGAATGGCCTGGTGTTACTGCCTGTCCTTGGACCTTCTCTTTGACTATGAGACCAGGCATTCTGCAGCAATCTTGCTTGCAGCCTAGAGAAGGAACACTGTACCAAGAACACCCCAAAGAAACCAAACGAGAGCCAAGTTTGAACCACGTTCCAACTGTTGACTTCTCCAGTTACATGATCAAATAAATCCCTGTTATTTTTTTCAGTTGATTTGAGTTGGATTTTCTGGTATTTGCAGTCAAAATCATTCAAAGCTAGTACCCTGGGCGATCTTGGAAGCACAGCAAGAGGAAGAAATGAATGGGTTTCAGTAGGGACCTGTTTGCCCAGGGACCAAGGGAACAGGAATGTTTAGCCCATCTTCTTGTCTCATTAGATGATGCTGAGGATTAAAGCAGCCAGGAAATGTGAATATGTGTTCAAAATGGTGAGCTGCAGTATTGGTGTAGGTCATGAACTCTGATAATCTGCCTTCTTCTTGCCCCCATAAAGAGCCCAGAGTCTACAATGTTCGAATCCTGGAATTGGCAGGTCCCTCTCTGTTCCCTCCTTTTCTGCACTCTCAGCTGGTGGAACAGCAGGGAGGGTTGGGCAATGATCACCTAATAGCTGCAAAACCCATGATTCCAGAACCTCAGGCACTTCCCTCAGTCAAGACGTTTCTAAACGCCAATAGGGCATGGCATGAGGGGTTTCAGCTTCAAGAAGCAATGTTGCCATGCTCTCCATGGAAACACTCACCCCTTGATCATGCTGGACCAAAGTGGGCTGCACTTGTACTTGAAGAAGACAAAGAAGAGTTAATAAATACTAGAAATCTTTTGTGCAGGAGGGGGGTGGGAGGGTAGGAGGAGTGTTTCAAAAGCATTTCTAAATTTAATTATACGTCATTTTCTAATTGTATTTCATAATTGTGTAATTATCCCCAAGTATTTTTCTTTAAGTAATAGAACTAGTAATTACATGCTAATTGAAATGTGTAATCTCATCATTAGGATATGTAAATATATAAAACTATGAAGATAAGGTAATTAAAATTCCAAGGATGACTGCCAAAAAAACCTATGACATGTTCCCACTTCCGTCCCAGGATTGTCTGCTCCAATGGGCTTTGAAATTGTACATAGACAGGGAAGATAAGCTCCAGTTCTGGGAAGCATGTGTTGAGACAACACATTTGCCAGCAAACACGGGCAGTAGGCAGCAGGACTGTTCACCTCTCCACAGCCCTACCCAGAATAACACCCTGAGATTTCCCACTTTCATTCTTCCCCTCAGGAACACTACAGTTGAAAGGGGCTGAATATGGGCTGTGTGTTAACTGTCTCCATCCCACTTGAATACAGTGTCCTGAGAGGGCTACACTGACTCTGACTTCAGGCTTCACTGATACACAAAAGGGAAATTTAATCTCCTCTTAACCCTCTATTTTAGTTACTTTCTACTTGCCGGGACAAAATACCCCTACACCTACAAATTAGAGAAAAGGTTTATTGTAGTTCACAGTTTGTAGAGGTTTCAGTCCATAGTCAGCTGGCTCCAGTGCAGGGCAGCAGGTCAGAGGGGCATGGCAGAGAAGGAAAAGTCCATGGCATGGCAGGCAGGAAGCAGAGCCGATTCAAGGCAGGAGGAGGGATATATATCACACCAGACCACACCCAGTGACCCATCTCTTTCCATTAGGCTTCACCTCCCAACATCACATCAAGTTATAAACCTATCAGTTGAATAATCCAATATCAGCAACAGTGATCCATGAGCTGTTGCACATGTGAGCACATGAGGCTTCGAAGGGACATCTAGATGTAAATTATAACACCCTGGAACAGCTATAATACCCATAACTAGCCACAGATCGGTATGTGAGGCTTCCCACTTGCAGGGAGCCCCATCAGTCAGGACCACTATGCAAGTGGCTTCAGCCACCTGGACAACCCCAGAATGGAGGCCGAGGACCACCCTTGCCCACAGCTTCCAGCTTCCTCCCCATGGGCTATGATCAGAACTTCTTCCTTAACTAAAATTTACTCTGAGCCCTCATCCTTAGTGAGCCAAGTCCAGTTTGCCAAAGAATACTGTTGATCCAGTTTATCAAAGTCCCTCATCTCTGATACTTAGCCAAGTTCTTCTTAGTAAGTTTGTACCCTGCCCATTGGCTCTAAGTTCTAATTTGTCCCTCTTGTATTCAGAGTCAAATTTGTTCTCTCCCCTATTGAAATTGGCTTGTTCTCTGTGGAAAAAGTCTTGAATAAAGTATTTGTTGCCATTTTTGACAAGTGTCTGGTGAGGTTTTTCTTTTATAACTAAAACACAGGGATACAGAATGTGTTAGTCCTTTTGTGCTGCTACAATAGAATACCACTGACTGTGTAATTTGTAATGAATGAAATTTATTTTCCCACAGTTCTGCAGGCTGGGAAGTTGAAAATCAACCCAGCATCTGGTGAGGGCCTCTTGGTGCATCATCCTACAGTAGAAGGCAAATGGGCAAGGGAAGGAAAGAGGAAGCCAAAATCACCCTTTTCTAGTAGCACTAATCCCAACCACGAGGGTGGGGCCATCATCACCTAATCACCTCTTAAAGAATGCATTTCTCAATACTGTTACAATGGTAATTAAGTCTCGATATGAGTATTTGGAGGCAACAAATATTCAAACAACCATAGCATGGATCATGAGCAAATCTATCCATCCTAAGGCAAGACATATAGCCTCACCTACAGGATGACAGATGTCCTTATGAAGGGAACTCGACATGCTAAGAAAGCACGGTGAAGAAAGATGCTTACCCAGGCAGACTCAGGAGGGAGGCTTTGTGGGAGAAGTGACATCTCAATTCATGCCTGAAGGATGAATGAAAGATGAGCAAGGTAGAGAAGTCAAAGTAAGAGATAGTGGGACTTGGATGTTTGGAGCGAGGCTTGAGCTTGCAGGTCAGGCGCTTCCCAGCGCGGATCTGCGCTGGCTCTGCCCCCTCCCGGGAAAGACAGCTCCGGACTCCATCGTGGGCAGGAGGCTTGAGCTTGCAGGTCAGGCCGCTTCCCGGTACAGATTTGCACGCACTGGGAGGGTGAATGTCAAATAGGGTGGGAAACACCTTGCACTGAAAGCACTGTTACCTCTCTCCCTCAGTGTCTTCTTTTTTTTTTTTTTTTTTTTCCTCCTTTTCCCATTTCTCTTCTGATATAAGCCATCACTATCTGGTAAAGCCAACAATACCCACACCACGAAGGAACTTTTAGAGACATGGGTGGGCTACCAAAGATCCCCCAGATTTCTGCAGTCTGACAACTGCCCCCAGACTTCATGCTTGGAGGCCAGGATCAACATAGTACCCAGCACTGACCACTGCAGGCACAGTAGGGCTAACGAGCACAGAATCAGGTTTCGGCCTGTGCCCCCCACAAAGTGGTGGCCATCAGAGAAATCCCACTGTATGTGTATGTATACATAATATATGTATATATTGGTTTTGTTTCTCCTTATTTTCTCTTTCTCTTATTCATCCTGATACCTGTCCAATACATTCTCTTGTCTACAAATTCTTTCTTGTTTTTGTTGTTTTGATTTTTACTTTTATTGACTCCTGCTTGGCTCATATCTTTCCTTCCTTAAGCAAATGCTGTTTTTCCTTTTCTTCTTGTTTTCTCTCTCCTTTTCCTTTTTGATATGAGTAAATATTGTATAGAACTTACATGGCTTGACCCACTACTATCACCTTTCACTGTTTGTAAACTATCTACTCAAGTTTCCCAAAGCATAAGTAATATCCTATTGTAAGTTTTACATCTAATAGAACTTTCCTCATTACCTTTATATCTTTTCCAATCCCTCAATATCCCTGCTACAAGCAGGGGAGAAAAATCACTCTACTAACAAAATACCCACTACATGCAAATTCCTGGTTTATACTGGATTCTGCTTTATGACGGTGTAGACCTTGCTCTTATGGTTAAAGATACAAAGTTAATTTCTACCACAGTCAGTCAATTTCATGAATGTAATTGATGCTATTGTTAATGTACTAGTGTAACGAGTATGCCATACAGGCTATAACCAGTTGTGCATTCTCATATGCTAATACTGTAATTATCTGAGGTAATAATCATTAACATAATCCAGGGTCTTGAGACAACCACAAGAACCAAGAATCACATATGCCTAGAAGACACTGAACAAACAGGACTCTCCTAAAAAGTATTGATATTTGTCTTCAAGCAACCTCCCATAATCAAAATACAAAAATCAACACTGAACTAAAAGGGTGGAAATACATATAGATACCAAAAAAAAAATAAAAAGAAAGAAAATGTCGAGACCCAGAAGTAAAATACAACCCCAGACCCCCAGCTCATCCAGAACAAATCCAGAGGACAATGAAATAGAGGAAATTGGAAAACACTCAACCAAAACTTTCAGAAATGATAGCAGCAGAAGTTAAAAAACAGATGGATGAGGTTATAGAGAACATCAGATTAGAAATAATTGGCCAAGTTAAGTCAGAGATGACGACCATAATGAAAGACCTGCTTAGTGAATTTAGAGTAGACATGCATAAAAAAACAGAGGAGCTAAGAAAAACAATGGAAAACTTGACCACTCAATTCAGGAAAGAAATGGAACCCATGAAACAGATCCAAACAGATGTCCAAGAAATCAAAAACTGTTTTGAAAGTATACGCAGTCAATTAAATGAGAGCAAAGACAGAATCTCAGAACTAGAAGACAGGACTGCACTTTATGACCATGAAAAGGAAAACTTCTTAAAAATAACTAGAGTCTATGAGAAATCAATACAACAACTGCAAGATGATGCAAAGAAGAACAATATAAGATTGATTGGAGTGAAGGAAAAAGAAGGAGACAGTGCAAAGGATCTA